>JARFOC010098700.1:0-12749 GCA_031763485.1 Osmoderma eremita | reverse complement strand
ACCGAGGCAGCTCCGTTAATATTACCACGAAATTATTCCCCATTTTGGTAGTAATATGGTAATAGGAACGTTCTTTTACGTTCCCATGTTATGTCGCGGTATACTTCGAAGTCATTTTAATAGTCGTAATTACGTTCCCAGATACCTATTGTGCTAATTGGAACTACATCTGTTTCACTGTGAGTCACTGTATATTTTTTATTTTCACAATCCTATTTACAATCCTTATCTGTAAAAAAAGCTGAAATTCTAAAGGTTAACGTAATTTATCAACACACGATTGTTTGAAAAGCCATTTTATTTTCGTATAGTATTTCTACTTTTTAATAGATAGTAACCCCAAGTTCAAATATTTTATTGTTTGAAATACAACCTTCATAAAAATCTTCTCGGAGAACTCGCATGCCGTACTTCCGCGTATCGTCCCGACTCACTGTACCGTCATAAATTTAATTCCCGGCGAACGCGAATTTAAAATATCACGACGGAAAACGTTTCCAGAGCGGAATAATAGACATCAAACTTGACGTGAAGGAATGCTCGAAATCGCAGCGCACGTTATAACTAACCTGCCAGCACAACGCTGCCACTGCGAAATATAAATCGCACTTACTCGCTTGTCCTTGCTCCCGGTCAAAGCGAGCGCGCCACTCGTAAATATCCCCTCGTCAAACAGAAGTCCGATATTTCAGGATCGCACCCGCTAGCCACTAGAGTAACTCTCTCGTGTCATATCGCCGCGCTCAATCTCTCGGTGAAATAAATACCAACTGTGCCGGATGAAATGCTCGAAACTGACTTTGGAGCCCTAAAATTGAAATATGTGGATATAGGTTTTGTTGTACCAACAAAGATTTAGTGATTTTATCATAATATGTTTAATATTTATCAATGCGTATTATGCCCTTGGCATACAATTACCGTCTGGGAAAGGTCATCCATTTTATGTGCGCCATTGTAGACTTTGACATCTCCGAGACGTCAAGAACTGTATCCGGCGGACGCCGAAAATCGTGCATCGATTCTGTTTTATTTAAAATGTTCAACATGCTTTTCCCTCCTTCCTCCGCAACAGTATCGATAACAAAATCGCATCGGCAAACCAGTAAAGTAGAAAAAAGTACGTTGAAAGAAGTACTTATTGTCAGTGTAACAGTGATCCCGCAAGACGAATGCCAGATTATATATTTGAATTTAGTAAAAATTCTAAATAATCCTTACAACATGTCTGAATTAAATGTATTATATGAAAGTGGCGATGACGATTTAGTCGGTTGTGAAATTTAAAACGGTCATCAAAATGTTCATACCGCTGATTATTCAAGTGATGATTCCAATTCAAGTGAAGCTAGCTCCATTCGACGAAATGTTCGTAAACGTGCAAGAATTATATCAAGCAGTGATGATTCTGACGGACAAGAGGATGAATGGAATTGGAAAGAAAAAGAAAATATTGTAAATATAAAAAAATTTACTGAGATTTCCGGTATCAAGCCTTCAGTTTTACGAAGATTGGGAGAAAATGCAACACCTCTGTGTGTTTTCAAATCAGTTTTATCTGATGGTTTTTTCTAAATGATAGTCAAAGAAACAAATCGATATAAGTTCAAATGAGAATGGAACAGAATACGAAAATGAACGAAGAAGTTTCCACTAACAAACGATGGAATCAAAGC
Source organism: Osmoderma eremita (assembly GCA_031763485.1). NCBI lineage: Eukaryota > Metazoa > Arthropoda > Insecta > Coleoptera > Scarabaeidae > Osmoderma > Osmoderma eremita. The sequence continues at coordinate 11,073 of JARFOC010098700.1, read as the reverse complement.
ATATTTTTCGTTGTGCACTTAATGTCACAAGTAAATAAATCTAAAATAAACATGCATTGGTCGAAACGAAGAATATTGGGAACACCGGTCTTCTCGGAAATTATGCCTCCTAGACGTTTTTTGTCTATAACGCACTTCCTTCATTTTGTGGATAATGAAAGGGTTCTTAAAGAAGACAGGATACGAAAGATTCGATCCGTGGTTGATTATTTGAATACCAGATTCGAACAATTATACATTCCGGAAGAAAATATCGTCATAGACAAATCCATAATGAAATTCAGAGGGCGACTGAGTTACGTGAAATTTATAGTGTCAAAATGAGCAAGATTTGGGATTAAATTTTACAAATTGTGTGAATCCAATTCTGGGTACTGTAAATTTTGACAAGGGACAACATAAAGTTCCTACCTGTATCGCAAATTGTAGTCATGGAACTAGTCGAACCCATTCTAGGGAAAGGATATACTTGTTTTTAGACAATTGGAATTCATCACTAAACTTATTCCGAATTCTGAATGAAAATGATACAAATACTATATGCGATAGACAAGACCAACTTCTTTCATGTTTACCACTTTAGCGAAAGAGTGCCAAAGGATATAAAAAAATGTTCTTTTATCTGCTTGACATAGCTATTTATAATGCTTATGTCCTGTATTCTAAATTGCTGACTTCAACAAAGTGATCGATTGTAAATTTCCGATTGAATATGGCCGAAGATAAGCTACACAATTTGTCTCTTCCTAATTATAGGACACGCGGTAGACGGTCAGAAAATGAATGCCCAACTCGGCTGCAGACAAAACATTGGGGACATCTTCCTGAACATATACCTCCGACTAATAAAAAGGAACATCCTGCAAAGAGATGCCATGTGTGAGCAAAAATGATATAAGAAGCGAAACAACTTGGTAGTGTAGAAAATGTGTAGTTCCTCTACATATTTCAAAATGTTTTGAAATGTATCATACCTTACAAAAATATTAATTTATTATTTTATAATCTTAATCTTAATTTCGAAATAAAATGTTCTGTTTCTGAACTTGCTGGTTTCGCCAGATTAAATAGTATTCTTCGGACGCATCAAAATCCATTTTATTTGTACGTTAAGGGGTTAATAATTAGGTATATTGAGACCGATTTTAATATCTCTTGATTAACTTTCTTTTTAATAAAGAAGGGTACATTCAGTTTTTGATTTGAAAACGCTCTAAATATAAACCGTCACAGGAAAAATCACATCGTACTGAGTCATATGAATAGACAGGATGATGTAATTCAGTAATTGTTTGATTGTTCAAAAACTCTCTCACAATTATCGCACTCTGAGTTGGCGCATTGTTGTCTACTTGTTGAACCACAATTTGGAAATCTCGTAATCTTTAAGTAGTATTCAGCAATGCTATTTAAAGATTACGAGATTCCGTACACATTCCACATGACTGTGTGAAAATCCAATATGGCTTCTATTTAAAATAAAAAAAAGTAGGTTCCAATATCTTCTGAATCGACATCTTGAATTTTATTTTGATATCAGTTATACATGTTCCTAATTAAACCAATTCCTTTCCAGTACCTTTCACATGCAACATTTTTTCATATCTGCAATTCCGAAGATATTTTACTTTAAAGAAAATTAATTTTTGTTTTTTTCGGATAATTCTTAAATTGCTCGAAATTTAAAAAATTTCTCAACGGAATCTGAATCCGGTAAATGTACTTTGCATTTATCACAAAAAAATTTCGATTTTCCCTTGCAACCTGGTTTCTTGCATCGGGAAAATGATTTTTTGTCACTTACTAAGGGAAGGTGCCCAACGTTGTCCACACGGACATCTGTTTGTGGGCGAACTTCCACGTTGGCCCCTTTCGAGCTTTTTGGGGACGGCATGGGAGTGTCACTAGTGGGCCGCCCCCTTGTTTTGGCTACTGGCTCATCTACTTTTGCCAATACATTGGCCACACTTGCCCTAGAGTGAAGTAAATCAAGAGTCTTATTTTTGGCAATGTCTAACTCCGATGATCTTTTTTTATACTCTATCCACGCATTTACACATGCAATGTCAATTGCATGAGTAAACATCCGAAGGGTCCACTTTCGCGATCTTATAAAAGTTCTATAGACTGTAATTAAAAAGTCTAGCTTATCGACCCCTCCCATATGTTTGTTGTAGACTTGTATTACTTCTGGCCGGTCGATTTCAACATTTTTTTAAAAAGTTTTATCCTATCTTTTGCAGACATCTTTTTTTCCCAATTCTCAAGAAATTTGATGCAATCATTACTGGCTTATTGTCAAACCATTTTGTTATTATAACATCTCTATCTTTACTTACAAGTTGCTGGGTGGAGCCTCTACCAAGTTTTTTCATGGCTCTGTCACTCATACATATATGGCGCGCAGTACATATTGGGTAAATATTTCTTATTTCTCAAATACTGTAGGAGATTATAATTGGAAAAAAAATTATCGAAAATGAGAAGCACATTTTTTTTTCATTGATCCTTTCTGCTAATTTTAATACTACTGATGCACAGAAACGAAACAAATTGAACGTTTCTCGATCAAGTTCTGTTGTCGAGCGTTGATATATTATAAAATCAAACATTTGACCGCTTGTTCTACAGGGAGCAAATACTTTTATTCCCCAAAGATTCGGTTTTCCCTTCATATATTGCTTTATGTTCAATGACCTCCTGAAAGGCGCCATTTGTTCATCGATACAAGCATTTTCTTCTATTGGTAAGCTCAGCAACCGTTCTCTTATGCAATTGTATATTAGCCTAACTTTCCAAAATCCATGATTTTTTTCAGATTCACCTGTTACGTCAACACAGCGAATGTTCTGTCTCAATTTTAGGAAACGGTTGCGGCTATCAGTAGCATCGAATCCTAGGGTATTTTAAATTTCCCATCAGAATATGAATGCCTACAAGTGACATTATTACTTGTAGTAGGCGTGAAGTTAGCTACACTTTTGTGTGCTGCATAAATAGTTGTACATTCCACAAATTTCTCCAAAAGAACGTCGGTTTGGTAGGGACTCTCAAGTTCATACACTGGTTCACAGTAACTTTTGTACAATTCCATAGAGGAATGGGAGGGCCCTCTTTTCCTCCAACGTATATCCTTCTTGGCGGCTTCTCTTCAGTTTCAGGTTCAGTTTCTAAGATGATAAGTGGCTCTTCAGAACCACATAAAAATGGAGTATAAAACTTATAATATAAAACTTTTTGCTTTACCTACATCATTGTCTTCTTGTTCAAAATTATCGCCAGTGTCAGCGGATAAATCCTCTATTTCTGATGAACAAAGGAGTTCTAAAATATCTTCGTATGTAAGTGCCCTTCGCGACATTGCCCAACGGTTCAAATTTAAAAATACAGCGAAACGTTTTTTATGTAAGACAACCTTTACAGAACAATGGAGACAAACATACAGTTATAAATAATTAACTTATCCTGTGTTCTAGGAACTTTCTTTGTTTTTAATTTACTTAATACACTTTTTTTTGACAAAAAAACAATATTTTTTATAACATTAAACGATATTTACCGGCTTACAGTACGTAAAAAGATGACTAGAGATATCCAACATGAATGAGCATGTTTAACTGTATTTTATGGTCAGACAAATTGTCAAGAGATGTCGACACCATTGTTAGAAAGAATCTATACATGTAATAATATGAGGACAATGCTTAAAAACGGTAAAATTTAGATATAATAAACATTTATTTAGTACGTCCTCATATGAGGCCCACATGAACGAAAGGGTTAGGCTTGTTTGTTTCCCTTGAGGCGTACCATACGCTGACTCTTCTTTTAAGTATCCTGTGTTAGATTTTGGTAAAACTATGGTTTTTCGTCGGTCTCACTTACGAACTCCTCTTTTTACATTCTAATGATTTAGTCATTTCTTTGAGTTATTACGTTAACTGTTTTTGAGATAAAATTTCATGCTACGAAACAATATTTCTTGTTGGTTATTTATTCATAAAAGCTGACATTTCCTCAAGTGTTACTTAAAAACGTCGTTATGCGTTGCGTATGCTTAACGGTGCCGGCGTTAATATTATGTATTAACACTTCCTGAGTAAATGTTAGTAGTAAGGAAGTAATAAACTGTCTTCAATGTGCATTTATGAACGGCTTATTTACTAACGCGTCTACCGATAGGGACAAGTTCTCAGCGAACACAAAAATAATTCGCTCCGTTAAATTTTAATGGCAATTTCCATATACTAATGAAACTGAACATTACGACCTGCAATGACAGGCTGTAATTAGCTTCGCTCCCTTAATTTCCAATAGGTATGGAAGTAGAAGAAGTAGGTTTCCGCGATTAATATTTCTGCTCTCTCTCTTGAAAGTTTAATTATTTCGCGGGTTATACGGGCATTTATAAGGTAGCTGAGTCCGGTGTTGTTTATTTGGAAGCAACTTAAAGGGCTACTTTATCAAAAAGTATGTCGTTTCTCGATTTGTTGTTGGAATCGGGGCAGTTTCCTGTATACAGGGTAACGCATTAGTGTGGCAAAAGCTAGATATATCCGTTATTAAATAAGATATCAAAAAAAGTTATTTACGAAAATTGTAGGCAGACTTAAACTTAATATTTTAATATATACAGGCCATTTCATAACACCAGGTTGAACTAAACATACGTTTTCTTAAATGGAACAACCTGTATATTATTTCAGATTTGGATTGAGCTCATGGCTCACACTTCCAATGTACAGCGTCGTTAACTTATACAGGCTGCTTCAGAAGTTATTTCATTTCATTTCGTTTTATTGTTCAACAGATTACCAGTTACAGGACACAAATGTTTACAAAGTGAGCACATAAAAAAAGAAAAAGAAAATACAAAAGGTATTTAAATTAATAGAAGATAATAAGTCATTAATATTATCATGAAAAATATCTTCATAGTGCAGATCAGCGGAGCGGCACGTCGTCACTAGTGACGAGGCTAGCAGCGAGTTGGTCCTAGAACAGGGTAGAGCAAAGGAGGAAGAGGAATGAGAGGAAGCCCTAGGAATGCGGAAATTCACAGAGGCGAGAAGAAACGAGCTATCGATGACATCGTGAGCTAACTTCCAAATAAAGTGCGCATCATGGCATTCACGACAGTACGTTAAAGAATCCACCGAATGTCTTTCCAATAAGGATGCGTAATCAATCCTTCGCTGCGGATAAACTCCACTCTCTTTAAAGGAGAGGTATTTGAGAAATCGACGTTGATTTTTTTCAAGTGATAACTGAGTATAGCCATAGTAGGGAGACCACACTTGAGAGGCATACCCCAATTTGCTCACAACGAAGCTAAAGTATAATATTTCCAAAAGTTATATACGTTGAAAAGCTGTAGAGAAACGGATGAGAAATCCCAATGTTTTAGATGCTGACAAGCGGAGGCCAGTAATGTGTGATGCAAAGCTCATAGACTGGTCAAAAAGGCCACCAAGATCCTATACTGTTTCAACCATCTGCACATCATCATTCAACAAATACGCGGAAGTAAATGGATGATTTTTTCTAGTATATGAAAAGCAACATTTACTAATATTTAATTTTAAATTGTGCTTGGTACACCATTCAGCCATGTAAACGGTATTTTTTTGCAAGTTTAAGACGTTATCGAAGTTAGCAATTGAACTATAAATGTTAATATCATCAGCGTAAGCCATAACTGGTCAAAAGAGGTGCTGCAACAAATAGTTAATGTGCAAAACAAAAAGCAAAGGCTCCAAGTTGGATCCTTTCGGAATACCAGAAGGAATTCGTAAGACCTAACACCATTATAATGGACATAGTTAGATCTATTACTCAAATAGGATTCCATAAGTTGCATGAAATATGCAGTAAGACCAAAGCAGTCTAATTTTCCAAGTGGTTAATTTTATATGCAAATCACTGTGAATTCGAGGTTTTTTATACTGCAAACGACACAGCCTGAAATTTTGTTTATACAACCATAGATTTTTCACGATGGCCCAGTTTTATAGCAAAGTTGCATTCTTTCAAAATTATTAAAGCTAAATACAGGGCGAGGCAAAACCCAAATACATTAATTTCAATTATTTTAAATGGATCTGTATTTTATATTATAAAAAGAAAGATTAGTTAGTCATGGAAAAATGGCAGTTTAATGTTTAATACAACTACAAAATACAAACATTTATAACTTATGCTGATTATTAACATTTAATTAATTAGCTCAACTGTTTACAATGTAGTTCTATAATAAATGTTCAAAATATCCACCTGAACTATCAATACAACATTGCAGCCGTTCTTCAAGCGATCAGCTTACATTTCTTAACATTTCTAAATCAATGAGAATGCTTCTCTTATTATATCTTTCATATCACCTTGCGTAGTTAGCGGTGTTTGATATACAAGGTTCTTTTTACATATGATCGCATGAAGAAGTCAATTTTAGTGAACGCCGGTGAACTAGCTAGTTAGTCAATTGGTTCTCTTCTCCTTATCCATCTTTCAGGGAAATGTATGTGTATAGACAATCATGTATTAATCTAACATGAAGTAATGAAGCTTCATTATGCAGATACCACACGCTTTGACGAACGTTTAGGGGAACATTTTCGAATAACAACGGTAAACAATTTTCTAAAAAGTCTAAATCAAATTGACCATTCAATTGTCTTTCCAAAAAATGTGGTCCAATTACATAACCCTGTAGCTAGTAATGAAGACTTAAAACTGTCTTACTGTCATTTTCTACGGTTAACTCGTTATATTAAAATAATTTTAAAAAATCTCAGGATGATCCATTTAAAATAATTGAAAAATTAATGTATTTGAGTTTTGACTCTTCCGTATTCAGTTTTGGTAATTTTGATAAAATGTCACTTTGCTAAGAAAACTGGACCAACGTCAAAACTCTGTGCTTGTAAAAATAAAATTTCAGGCTGTGCCGTTTTCAGTCAAGACCTTGAATCTACAGTGATTTGCATATAAAATTGACCATAATTTCTGAAGCACGCTGTTTCAGTCAATGGAATTTTACTTTGTAAGTGTGAGGTATGAGCTTAATCTAAATCTGAAATAATATATGGGCTGTTCCATTTAAGGAAACGTATGTTTGGCTCATCCTGGTGATATGAAACACTCTGTATATATGAAAATGATTATAAAATGTTAAGCTTAAGACTCTACAATTTTCGTAATTAACTCTTTTCGTTGTCTCTATATGATAGCGGATATTTTGAGCTTTGCGACACTAATGCGTCACCCTGTATTATTGCATTTAATTACTTCTTGTTTATTAAGTACCATTCTCGTTATTTTTAGATTTATATTTTGCGGTTAGCATCTATTCAAATAAATTAAAACATTACATATTCATGATTTCGTAGATAGAAGTGAGAGGCGCTATTTAGAATAAATTGGGCTGCAGCAGGAATTTAAAAATACCTAGCAGCGGATAGCTTGCGTAACGAAGCAGAGCTTAATTACATTCTTTTTTTCTTGCTGGTAAGATATTTCTGTCTTTAAGATAATTGGAATTAAAACTTGGAATATTCTTGGCGTTTCGATTAAAGCAAAGTTTTTTCAGATAGTCTAAGTAATTAATAAAAAGAAAGATAGTTAATGTGTTTAGTGTTATAGTGAAACTTTTCTTTTTTAAATTACTCAAAGAAATATTTTGAATTTGTTCGTGACTTTCTGAGAACTTACCTAACTTCGCTGAAATAAGGAATAATGCGAGTTAAGGTTCCGGTATTTGTTAAAGTTGGCTTTGTACAAAGTTAGTATGGAGTTTTGTGTCTCCTTCACGCTTTTCTGTTCGAGCCTAGATGGAAGCAAGTTTGAGATATATTCGTAAACAATCCACAAAAGACATTTTTGTTATATACAAGATCTTTTAAATCAGGGGCGTACTATTGGTAACTTTATTATTCTTTAGCTTAAATTAGCTAAACGCCCTGTATATTTTGGTATAACTTAATTTATGCTACAGAGGTTTTGATGCCCTATTACTCTACAGATTTAAAATTACGTATTTGCGAATAACTCGACACCGAAAGGTGCATGAGCTCCCAGGATCAAGTAAGTAAGTATTGGCGAATGTTATAGTTTGTTATAACATGAACGAAGATTCTTACGAAGCTTGTAATGCCTTTAATGACAAGTTTCTTCAGGCTGGTAACATACCGGTTACACATTCTTACAGAATACCTCCATATAAATCATCCACCATTATGGATAATTGTAATATTATATATTGGTATGGTATCATGGCAACGCGCATGTTGTAATAACAAATTAGCAGAAATTCAAAATTCATAGAAGTCCGGAATTAAACTTCTAATTACACAGCAATCGATCCTTAAATTAATCGCAGTGCTATGAAAATTATCAGCGCTGTTTTTCACCTCCAAACTTTGGTCGTTAATTTTTATATATATATATATATGTATATATATATTCCCGGGAGGGCATCTATCCAGGCGGTCGTTCTCGATGTATAAATTATACCACGTGTGGGGATTTTACTCCTAGATAAAATAGCTTAAATGTTAAGGAGAACGAATGCTGCGGACGTGAAGGAAATGGAAGTAGTTAAAAGCATCTGAAACAATTTACGAGACGTCCAATTGGTGCCTGGCATGCACTTCTAAGCCACTGATAGCTCGCTAATGCAATAGAAACAAGAAGAGGTGAAGTTTAAAGCAAAAATCGTTTAGCGGGCGTGTAGGTGGCAGTATTCACGTCTCTAAGGAATCAAATTGTTTTTGCGTCCCCTATACCTTTGCTTGTTTATTAGAATATATATTTCGACAAAAGAAGTACGCTAATGCGTCTCCACCAGATTTTGATTGACGTTTCTTGTCAAATAAATCTCGACATACTGGTGATGTCTTGACGAAAATAAGGGCGCAAGAAAATGCATTTGATGGAATACAATTTAGCTGCATTGTAAGTTTTCCGGTCTGCTGATACTGTAATTTTGTTTGGAAACTGTGCATAATAAATCATAAAATAATGATGATTGATTAGAACATAATGTTGCTTTCAGTTAAACTTCCAAAAGCGAATTCGTGTTTTCGTAGCCCGGTGCAGATGTATGAGTAGTTTAAGCGCTATCTATAGGAAAACTTATTAGATACTAAAATAAGTGTATGTACTAGATTTCAATAAACAACGTTACGTTTAATATCTGTTCCAACTAGCGTATTAATCAGTTGACAAAACTTGGAACCTGTCAATAAAAAGGGAACATTTAAACTTGTGAAGAAAAATAGTATGGATTTTTAATACAGGAAATATTCAATTTTGCAGAAGTTATATTGCAATAATTCTTACGAAAAAATTTTAATTAATAAGGCGTATGATCCCCACGAACAATTAACAAGGAAAACGGGAATAATAATGAAGTTCCATTCTTGGATATCCTAGTAATTATAAATAAGGATAGGTTAGAAATAGATACAGTAGGATTTTTTAATGTTTTCCGGTGCGTCATAAATACCCCGTTCAAGTAAAGGCAACATACATGTGTGGTGTAAATTTGCAAGAAATGATAGACATATATCCAGAAATAATAATGTATGTCTTACATAGTTACGCAATACGTTTAAAATTGGAACATTCACAATACTGAAGTATGACTGAAATAGACGATATCTTGTATACGTTTTCTTTCATGGTCTTACTACTCTGTGAGAACAGTATGTAACATTATCTCTATTAATGTGTTTCAGAGAAATATGTAACTCCAAAATCACTTAATGATGCATTGCAAGAGAGAAATATATTGAATATTAGCAAATCCACTTTAAATAAATGAGCGCTAATGGAAAAAAAACCAATATAGCTGCTTCAAGATATTTCTTTCTAAGGAACTATAACAAAAATTTAAATTCCCCTTTCAAAAGGCAAGTCGTTTTGCTCGATGAGACCTGAATATTTTCGAAGGGAGGCAAACGCAGATCTTGGCAAGACCGTGTTAGAAAACCAGGAGGTTATGATGGAAGACGATTCATTGTGGTGCATGCTGGAACAGAAAATGGCTTTATTAAAAATGCTGGACAAATCTACTAATTTCCATCATCATAATTGAAGAACCATCACTGATTGTAATGGATAATGCTCCGTATCACAGCGTTTTAATAGAAAAATCGCCATCTCAATCTTGGACAAAAGGAGCCATAATTCAATGGTTAAGTAATAATAACATTAACTATAAGTATAAACATAAATTGTTGATTAACAACAGTAAAACTCTGATACCTCAAAGTTATCAAGGGGTCGATTTGTTACACTACATAAATCGAGTGAAATCTATCTAAAAATTTCAAAGACCATGATTTCCTCATAGCATATAAAACAAATAATTCTTTAAGTAACCTTTTAGGAAACGCCAAAATGAAAATTGAGCCACATCAGACATCGGGAATTTAAGATTGTAAAGAATGTTATGTAAAATACATTGGATAAAGAAGGCGACCAATTTTAACACGTCTGGGTTGTCCAGCATATTTCAGAAACAACAGCCAATCTTAGGATAGTGAAACAAGTCCTTATCTCACAGAAATATACTCATAAGATTAAGGACGAAGTTATGAATTCTGACAAAGGAACTACCCGGCATTCTAGCTTATACAAACTCTTAGGATAAATTTTAATAATAATATATATATATATATGTAGTGGTGAAATTCTTGGTCGTATAGAATAGATAATTGACGATGGTACTAATTAGCAGTTTAGGTGGGATGCCTAATTAAAACTGGATTGACGTTTCAACAATATATATATATTGTTTTCATCAGAAAACTACAAAAACTAAATTGTACATGTAACATTGGTATGTGTAAAGACATTGAGGTAACTTACCATTTAAACAATTTTTTTTAAATAAATTATTACAATATTGTGGAATATCGGTTTTTTTTACGTATTTGACAAAATAAAATATAATATACCCCACGTATCATCCTGTTTAATGAAACTGTAACGATAGATTTAAAAAATTAGTTGTTTAAATTTTACTTTATAGATGAAACTCACATTAAAATCAATTCTAAATTTAATAAT
>JARFOC010098689.1:0-12754 GCA_031763485.1 Osmoderma eremita | reverse complement strand
CGTCCAGTCCACACAACTCCTTTTTATAATAATAAAGGATAATTTAACCACATCAATATAAACTTTCCAAAACTGCATTACCCTATTCTATTTAAATAAAAAAATATATTGTAAACTGTACCGTTCCATTACATAGGCCACTAAACTTGGGAGGCCCTGTATCTCCGGACAAAACAGGAATTCGAGCTGTAAATTTTTGTGCCACCGAAAACTGGATAGTTTGCATACAAGTAACAAATTGTTTTATCTAGACTATAAATTGTAACAGTACAGCCCTCAAATACGCTCGTTACAAAAAACGTAAGTAAGCCTGCTGCGAATAATGTGCCAAAATCCTGTACGTCCCAAGACGGAAAACTATGATAGACTTGAAATAATCCTGGGTGACTATGCTATTAATACCTCATTAGCTTTGGAGATATGAGCGTCCACCTGAAAACTTAACGTGTTGTGAAACTTCTTTTAAACCGTATAAATTCCGAATTTAACATTCTTTCATTCTTAGCGTAAATGCCAAGGTTTTGTTGTAACCACACCGCAGATACACAAAAAGAAAAAAAAATTGATGTTTGAATAGTTTACATCCAGGTGAAATGAAACCTACAATATAATTCCAGGGAATATTCGTAGATTATCCGTGGGTCAAACCGACGACACATTATAGGGGAAGCTTTATCCGATACCGTGTTTGTTATTACATTCCAGGTCCGAACAATGTGTAGAGGTCACTATATCTACGAGCATGTGTTCGAGCCAAAATACGGGAGGAGAATATGGAGCAACTAATGCGCCATTCCATTCAGATTAACATGTCGGAATTTTCCCGTGGATAATTATTGCATCTGCACCCCAGAACAGCATCGAGTAACTACCGCCACCCATCCTCTGGCAAGTATATGTGTATTTGTTGTTTGTGCGCCAACCAGGTAAAAGCATGTGCGGCATCACAGTGTACATATGTGTATAAGCACAGCACGCGGTATAACAGCGCAAATATGTATCTACAGATCATCGTAACACGTCAAAGTTATTTCCTAGGTTCCTACAATAAATAAAATTTATGGTTCTCTAACGCATATAATAATGTATGTGTGTACACATATGCACCTGGTTTCTCTCTACTGACATGTTTGCAATGTTGAAACTAACGAACCGAATACAATTTAGTGTTACTATGGACGTCGACTGCATTAACATATCCCTGTAAAAGGAATTAACAGTGGCTGTATTTAACGCGTTAATAGGTTTTAACGTTGCCGTACGCCACCTATCGTAGTCTAGGATGTATTATCACAACTACTATTGTCAATTACGGCTCAGGAACACCAATATAATGCGCACAAGTCTACCCCCGTTAATTAATTGATTAGTCTAATCTGTTAATTATGTCTGCTTCAATTAGTGTACAGATGTATGCATGTTGCACGTACATACAATGTGTTGCAGATACGACGTGACGCCATATTCACACATGCTTCGAATTAGCGACGTAGTTTTATTGGTCAAAATGTCAATATTAATTAAAGCTTGAGTTTGGTATGCTATCACAGATTTTGTTTCTCGTTTTTGATCTTCTAACGTCACTTAAGGGTTCCCGTAAGACTCATCTAGCCAACCGCTGTATTACTGCCTATGTTTTTTTTCAGCAAGCCGCCCCGTGATCGTTTTGAACTTACCATTTTAGAGGGAATTGTTGTGTGACTATTGAAGCGTCGCTGCTATTTTGAAATGAAGAAAGTAATTCGTCAGTAAAATCAAATTTTGGCTTTTGATATCTCATCCACTATTAAAAGCAATCACCGGAACGAGTGAAGCGGAAGAAAACGGGATTTTGGACCAGTAGAAAAGAAAATCAAGAAGAGTCTGGAACACAAATATTCACGCATAATTTGGATAATTAAGGCATTTGCCAAAATTGTACTAGTATTTCTTACATCAAAATTAAATGTTCCTTTTCAATTAATTAAAATATTAAAATTCCGTCTTGTAATGACTTATACTTCCAATGAAGCGCCTTGTTTACGAACGATATTACTTTATTAAAACTATTAAAACACAACACAACATACGTTACAATGGCTTGTTCTCAACTCAATAACCTATTTTATCTCTTAAAATACTAGGGGCGAGTGTGTACAGATGGCGGCAAATTCAAATATAGCTATGTGTGAAGTTACACTTGTTTGTCCCTGCGGTTGCCTACTTTCATGAGTATGTAACAAAAGAACCCATGCAAGAGATATTTCGTTTTAGAGTCCATTCATTAAAAAAAAACAGCGTTGGAAAAGATAGGAGAAAATATCTCGGCTAACTATTCGCTGAAATCCGCGATATATTTACGCACACGAAAACGATAAAATCTTCGCCCAATGAATTTATGTTTAGTAAAATGAAATATCAGTGATAACTGCCTTTTCTATGGTTACTGTAATGTTATTTGTCAAATTCAGTGGTTGCATTCCTCTTTGATTCCGCTGTTTTCTATTTTCTATCAAATTGTTGTTTGCTTGTATTTTCAGTTTTATTATATTTTAAACATTATCCCGAAAGTAGTTCTTGTTAGAACTCGATTATTGCAGTACTTGATAATTTGAGGTATGTTCTATCTATTGAAACTGCAAAAAGGTGTTTATTGAGAACTTACAGTGTGTTCCGTGTTTTAATATGTCTGAGGAAGAAGTGTTTGACTGACTTGATAATCCATTACCGGGACCATCATAATATCCTCAAGGAAAGGATATCAGCTGTGGCCAAATGATAATGGTTTACAATCTATATTCGCAGTTGAAGCATGATAATTCGAAGTCTTCCTCAATAAAACTATGTGGACGATTATGAAAGAAACTCTCTAAAAACGTGTTCGTGAGACAATATATCATCATTTGGACGAATCTAAAAAATCCAGAATTAGAAAACATGTACATACATTATATCTATCTGCAAAATGAATTGTACAAAAATATTAAGCATAAATTTAACATTTATTTTACATTGAAACCAACTTATAAATCTCTTGTATGTTATTAACGAAGACGACACTTTACATGAATTCAAGCGAGCTACATTGTGCAAAATTTTAAAGCAATTCGGTCGAAAACCTATATTAATAGAACGGCAAGACATTGTTTTATGGAGACGTTGTTATCTAACTTCAATTCCAAAGTATTGTGCAGAGGGTAAAAAGATTTATTATCTGGATGAAACATGGGTTAACGCAGGCCACATCAAACAAAAAGTTTGGAAAGATACAACGGTAGTTGATGCAAGGCAAGCATTTACTGGGGGAACTACAACTGGTTTAAAACAACCTTCTGGAAATGGAAATCGATTGTTTGTTTTGCATATTGGTAGGGAAGAGGGGTTTGTTGAAAATGGTCTCCTGTTATTTGATTCAAAGAAAACTGGTGACTATCATGTAGAGATGGGCAGATCAGTTCAGTTTACAGATACGTGTCTTTAGTTCTAGTTCATTTTACTGAACTGCATCTTTGAGTTAGTTCGCAGTTCACCTAGTGGATTTCGAATCAATAATAAAAAAATGATTATTAATAATTTCGGTTTGAATTAGTATTACTTATGTGTAAAATAATAAAATACAAACGCGATAAAACATGCCTAACATCCAGTAATCATTTATAATGTAATTTGTAAGCAAAGGGAGAGGAATCTGGTAACTAAATACAGTAAAACAACAGAAGTGTCCCTAAAAAAAAGTATATTTGTTTAAATACCCAGTATACGTACTGCTTCTGTGAAATACACTTTCTATGCAAAATCGCATGCATGCAAGTCAGTGGTACCAGGTTGCGTCATTTCGAGATGCGAATATAGTATAGTACAGTTGCGAATATATACGACATAACTATACTCCGTAAGCTTATATATCCGAGTCGAAATGCGACAAGTTACAATTTATAGACGATATAATATTCTAGTAAACTTTCCTAGTAAGCTTGCTCGGATAAATGAACACTCGTCTATTGTCTAGATATAAATTAAATACGCATGTGCAATCACTACATATCAGTACACATGTATAAATCATACACGAGAAAATAGAACTGATTTTGAAATAGAGGTCTGTGTGAGAGATGAAGCGTCAAAATTGGTATCGCATAGATTGCGTAGAATATGAGGATTTCATGAATTAATTGTTTTGCTGATGAAATCTGCTTTCATAGGTATTACACTACTATGTAGGGGTTCCCATGTAAAACTAAATAAAAGTATTTTATGACATGATATCTTTTATTATATTAATTATATCAGAGCTACTGAATTTTGTCCTAGTTATTTAGAAGCATAAATAAATTAACAGTATACGTATTTAAGGTTTTGCTGATACATATTTTCAATTTTTGAAAATGTTTCAATTTTAGAATAATAAGTATTAGTAAAACGGCTAAGTAAAACTACAAAGGTGATAGAATAATTGAATGAGGATTCTGAAAAAGTGAATAGAATAGGGTTGTTGAGATAATCTAGTTCTCGAGAGTATATCCTTACGGTTAACACTCCGCATATCGATTATCACAAGTAGTCCAATATACTAGATCTTTTCTTCGCAACTTTTCGTATACTGACTCCCAAGCTTTCCAATATCACGCATCTGTTTTTAATAATTGTATTCAGAGCACGGACTCGCAACTCCGGTGTTCCGGTGTTTTAGAATACCCGACGGAATAACAATTTCAAAACAGAAGGTTAGGGTGGTTATACATATCTATGTATGTGTAGGTATGTGTTAAACTACGGTGTTGGAAGTAGTAGGAAGTTGTTTCGTCGAGGGGGAATAACCCGAACCCGTCTAGCATCTCTTTTTTTATAGAATGCAGGAAGGTACTAGTAGCTGTAATGTCGACTAATTCAAACGCGTGTAATTTTATTCAATGCTAGAGCGAGATGTATCGTTTGTTACATAAGAAAGTGGAATGTTTATTCATATGTTTTATATTTTAAAAATAACTCTAACTAAATTAAAAAGACAATCTTTTCTACGGTTTTTCGTTTGATTCTGGAATTATCAGTAAAACTAGCTTTAATTTAATAGATTTAAGTGTCATTTAAAGTAAGGAATTAGAAAAATAATGAATTTGAGTTTTCTGCGTTTTGTTATGCTTGCAAGTATTATAGTGTACAGTATATATTTAGAATCACTGCTATTAACAATAACGCGAAAAACGTGAAAATCGCAAAATTAGAAAACCGATGCACAATATTCTATGGGGATATTGCAATCTGTGTAAGTAAAATCCGCCATAAATGTTGATCGTAATATTAAATGCACGGATCTACCACTACAACACTTTTCCAAATGCGTTACATTTGTTTGTAAAGAAAGAACCTCCACGGATACGAAAACGGGCACTGCATTGCAATATTCTCTTATAGAATAAGTCGTCCAATGATCCAAGGTTTTAATAAAATAAATACTAGGCAAGTACAAATAAGTTCTCTGTGTTCTTAATAAAATTCAAGTTTATAAAATATGTATTACCAAGCTTAATAATTGACGTATTGATCATGGCGATCTACGGTCTTTTTCCACCTATTGTGTTGCTACGCCCTTAATTTTTGAGTCCTCGTACTTCGTTTTATAGTGCATGAATTCGGAACGATATATTACGTAGTGTATTCAGTTGAACCATGAAATCAGAGAGAGGTTCGCAAAAATAGGATAACTTCCGGTTCTAGGGGGCTCTTCCTGGTGGCTCGCTAAACAGACGGACACACGTGCGCCATGAAAGAGGGTGGGTTCTACAAAGAGGCAGCCCAGTAGAACTGTAACCAATGGATTACTTGTTGGTATATTCCTGTACCCTTTTGTATCATTGTAGGAGTTTGGTCTAGTAAACTTTGGATTTTTGCGTAAACACATCTCGTGGAGCTCCAGAATGTTCATAGTCTGCAAACTAAATCTTGCAAATCACTTGCTAATTGTTTCAACTCAATCCTGGTGAGATAATTAACTCGAGTTTAGGAAGTCCACAATCTGTTATTAATACTATTTTAGGTTTGCCATTAATAAATAGTCATGCCTCGGTGGACGCGCGCGAGATAACCACGGCAGGATATTCTCAGATAGAGGTTATGATGATGAATTTGAGTCTATTTTGCCCAGAGAAACATGGACATTAATTTGACATTTCCTATTAGAAAAATTTATCCTTGCAATAGAAAATCTTGGATTACACCAGGAATTATAAGATCGTCGTTAAAATTAAAGGAACTTTACAGCAAAGCTACTAAAATAAAACATCATCTTGATTTTGATTACTATAGACGACACAGATATATCTATCGCGCTGTTGTTTCAACCGCCAAGCGTCTTTACAATGGCAAGTTATACGTATCTCCAAATAACAAAAATAAAACAGCATGAACTATTATTAACAGCAATGTAAAAAATAAAAATGCTCATAAAATCATTAAAGAGATAGCAATTGATAATAATATAATTACGGAACCATTGGAGATTTCAGATGTCTTCAATAAGTATTTTGTTAATATTACAAATGATATTGTGGCTCAATTCCAACAAAGAGCTTTTGACAGCAAGGGTCTTGTTTGGTGTAATACTTCCATTTATTTTGATGTAGTAACCGAAACAAATGTGGCCTCTATTACAAATTCTTTAAAATGTAGTAATGACTGTGGTTTTGACAATATTAGTAATAAAATAATAAAGCTTGTTTGCCGGTATCTGGTGCAACCGCTTACTGTCCTGGTAAATAGGTCGCTCATTGATGGGATCTTCCCTAAATGTCAAAAAATCAGTAAAGTAATTCCGGTGTACAAGAAAAACGATACTAAGGAGATACAAAATTATAGGCCAATATCCTTGATATCCTCACTTTCTAAAATTATGCTGATGATATACTGAGTGATTCCCAGCACGGCTTTCCTGGGGGGTCGCTCGACTCAAACCACCATTTTGCGTTTCATTAACCGGCTGCATAACATCATCAATAGTGATCAAAAGTGTGTGGGTGTTTTCATAGACCTCAGTAAGGCCTTTGGTCTGGTGGATCCCAAAATATTATTTGAAAAACTATTTATTTATGGTATTCGTGGACCGCTGTTGCATTGGATAGAATCGCATTTATCAGATCGCACGCAAATTGTTCAAATTGGTTATCATATGTCAAGTCCCTTGAAATGTTTGAGAGGAGTACCACAGATATCTGTGATTGGTCCGGTATTATTCATCATCTATGTAAACGATGTACCAGATGTTTCTAGTGCAAGCAATATGGTTATGTACGCTGATGATACCAGTATCTTGACAGCTAGCAGTACCAAACACGAGTTAATAAGCGAAACACAAATCTTACTGGATATTGGTACCAGAATAACAGACTACATTTAAATATTGAAAAAAAATATTTTTATTCACTTTATACCCGGCACGGCTAGGATCCATGAGAGCAGTCTACTGCGCATTGATTCCAAATCGATTCAGCAAGTGGTGAATAACAAATTTCTAGGAGTACACCATGACAGTGGCATGGGTTGGGGATTACATATCGACAATCTCTCCGAAAAATTGTCATCCGTGTGCTATGCGTTGTATAGGTTGAGAAGTGTGGTTGGAAGGACTACAATATTATCATATTATTAAGACCAGTTTGAATCTCGATTACGAGACGGCATTATCTTTTGGGGGTCGGCCAACTCTGTAATAAGAATACTGAGACTGCAAAAACTAGCTGTTAGGAATATAGCCGGTGTACCTAGGTATGAGTCATGCAGCCCTATTTTTAAGTCCCTGCTATTAATAACGGTAACGAACCTATATATCCTGCAGATTGCTTTGTATGTGAAAGCAACTGAAGCTCAATTTGTTAAAAATAGTGACTATCACGAATATTTTACTCGACATAGAAACGTTTTCTGCAACCCGGCGCATTACCGAAAAACTTTCGAAAACTCTCCGTGGTATATGGGTATCAAAATATTTAATGCTATTCCTTCTGAATTTAAGGAAATGAGATAGAGCTTGCTTAAGCGTAACCTCAAGGGCTTTCTATTAGAAAATGCCTTTTACTCTTTAGAAGAATATTTTAATTTTAATGATACCGATTAATTAGAAAAGATAAGAATTCTCTTGTAACTTGTCCTATACCAAATTGGTCGATTGGACTAAGTAAATATTAAATTAAATTAAATAAAAATTGCTGATACCAGGGAATCGCAGAGTGAGAACTCGCAACTACCTAGGAAAAGCGCCGCAAAATACATATTTTTACCTACCCAACACAAAAAATTATTGACTACTTCGCAAGATGTATTTAGAACTTGATATACAAAGTAGGACTCACCAATAAGGGCACCGGGAATCGAAAAAAGCTTGGCAACCAGTGACTTATGTATTAGCACTATTGCGAAAACACATTACCAACCAATTAGGTGCTTTGAAAGGAATGATTATTATCCATTGTAACACATCTAACCCTACACTTCCGTAACTGCAAAAAGCAAATACAGTCCTGGTCTCCAAACTGCAGAAACTTTTTATATCCAACGTCATTGAAATACTAGCTGATGCTCCGACACTCATTAAAATTTACATCGGCCCCTGGGCGACGTAGAAAGACGCTTCCGTCAGAATAATAAAGGGTAGCAATTGGTAGATCGAAATGGCACCATCGCCGCATTTGGAGGACGATGACGAGTCGATCATAAATATCATCCGGACTCCCGAGCCGGAAGCCGTCCCAAGGAATCGCTTATGAAGACGATCGGATGCACTACGCGTTCAATTTTTACGGGCACGGTGTAAAATTAAAACGGGCGAGTCCCGTTCAGGACTGGATAGCGACGATTGGTTTATTCACTTGCCGGCGCGACGTTGGCTGTATTCGGACGAACACGGATGCCCGGTATGACGGCTCTTCCATTAGTGGTAGAAATATTTAAATTGGTCGAAAGATGTTTCCGAATTTGGGTAGTACTCAAATTGAATTGGTCCACATATCTAACACGAGCATCTTCGTAAAATTTTATGCTAAAACGTGCATACCATACTAAAATTCTTTTTGAGTAAAGGGCTTTCGCCCTAATTAAGATGCGTAATTTCTTAAATGTACACACAGATCCAACAACACCGGTTGAATAATTTCACTAGTTATCTGATGAAGAACATATCTTATAAGTGTTCAACCATTTGCATACAACTGTCAAAAAGATTTAATGGAGCAGAAACTGTAGACACATTGTACGTATCTTCCTTACGTCTTCATACTTATGAATTGATTACGGAGAATTATTAAGCTTAAACTTTTAGAGTAACAATGAAGTCCTGACATTCAAACCGCCATTCAAAAATTACTAGAAAAGATCGATCACTTTAACAAATAGTATAAAATATGGTTTTATAATTATTATAAGTATGCTTTCCTGATAGAGATAATTTCAGTAAAATAAGAAGAGAAAACAATACACAATGCTGAACTTTAATCTAGTAAATGAAATTACAAAAAGAAAAAAAAGGAGCTATATTAACATTACTGATAGCAAATTATTATAAGTAGCTACAACAAAATAGCAAAAGTAAAAAAAAATAATGAGAACAAATCTAATAACCATATAGCTAGCTCAATCTCTAAACCTGTTATTAGAAGAAGAATAGAATATGCGTAAGTGGATCTCGCTTTAGTAATTTTTTTTAATTCAGGCAGCCTCGAAGCGTTGAGGACGGACTTTGTCAAGTACATAATCATCACAATCCGAATTCAATTGCGGTGCGGTAAACATCAAAGCCGCGTCGACACCAACATTACCTCCTATCCTGGGAATACCAAAACTTATCGAAAATAACTTATTGTTAGAACATAAGTTTTTAATGTGGATATTTCATGATAGGTTTGCGTCTGTGTGTATGTTCAAAAATTTAATATGTTGAAAATCGTCTTTGCTACTTTTAGAAAATTTAATGACATTAGTTTTACCCTTATTCACCTGGAGTTCATTTTGATAAAGCCACGAATCGAATAGAATTGATCGTATTCTTGCATCGCCAGATTCATTTTTTGTAAATTAAGAAAAAAAGTTGTTTCATGTTCGTATAAGTCACTAGTCATACGTTCCGGCAAATCGTTTATGTACACTAAAAACAAAAGTGGCCCGAGATCACTCCCTTGCGGGGCATCTCTCCGAAAATATTGCCTGGGACCTGTATGATAAGTAGCTTTTCAGTAAACCCAACGAGCACCTCTGATGCGAGACAATCAAATGCTTTGGCCAGGTCGACAAATACCGCCAATGGTTGTTACGCCCTTTTCAAAGTTAGCAGTTATTTTACTTATCAATTCGAGCGTACTCCGACCCCGCCTGAAACCAAACTGTTCCGCAGTTAATATATCAATATATTAGCAATGTAATATATCAATTGATTGAATATTATTTTTTCAAATATTTTCGCAGAAACAAGTAAAATTGAAACCGGTCTATATTCAATGGTTTTCATGTTCCCCTTTCTTGTATACCTATTCGTATAATTTTAGCTATTTTCATTTTTCGTTTGGGAAATACCCGTCTCAAAAGCGGTGTTGATAATGGCACACAATGGTTTAGAAACATGTTGATAACAGATTTTCAAAATATTTGTACCTACTTATATATTGCAATGTTTCAAAATGCAAAATTTAATTCCTAATAAATTTTAATAAATTTGGATTCTTTTTATTTATGTCAAGTTGACACAAGCCGGGAAATCTCTGAATGACAATTATCTGATACTTGCTAATTTAAATTTTAATGACTTAATCAAAAAAAAAATTAACCCATTTAAATAATATCGAAAAACCTAAATATGTGTTTCAAAATATAATTTAGCAGTGTTACTATAACAGTAATACGAACATATAATTTAACGAGTGAATAAATTTATCAAATACCTTGTCTTATACAACCCGTATATGTGTGTAAGATGTGTACCACCCACTTCTGTCTTCCTGTACCCTCGTCACTCGTTCTATTCCTTCCAAATCCTAATCCGCTCCACTTTTCTAATCACCTCTTCTTTAGCATTCGTTCCCTTAATTTCACTCACAGACTTTACTTTTCTGACTTTTCAGACTTTTCAATTTGTTTATTTTCATTTAATCCGTTACTATCTCAAATGTCCCTGTCTTCATTACCACGGCACTCTATTATTATGTACTGTGTACCGCTATGTAACACATTGTCGACGCTTTCCAAACTATACTAGCAGCATACGGCCTTCCTGAACGCCCTCAAAACTCTATGGTGACAATTTGAGGTCAGTTAATTCCACTGGCGCGTCGTTCGTCGTCTTATGGTCCCGCGATGTGGTGTGTGTAACTTCTTCAAAACCCTTCTGTTGTGTGGTGTTGTGTGATGTTTATTTGTTTATGTTAATTTACAAGTTATAGAAACAATAAAGTACTCTTTGATTTAGTAACATTTTTTATGCCCATTAATTGTCGCTGGCTGGACTCATATTACCCTTACATCCCACAAAACACAGACCATCTTTACCTACTGAGCCCCGGATATTCATGGAAACGCTAATACTAAATTCAGATGTCAATCGTATAGGTGGCAGTCCTGCCTGTATTTAATTCACCCTGATGATAAACAATTTGATGGTAGCGACAACGTCCCTGACACACAAACCTAATATAACGATAAATTTTCACCGCAAGATGCTATATAAGATCATGGTAATATATCAATGGTATGGTTTGCTTTTAGTTCCTTTATAACAATTTCAATATCTTTCTCGTGAACTGGAGAAAATAACATGGATTCCGAAGGGCCCATGCGTGGGCGGCACAGATATTCCATCGGATCGACACTCCCCGGGGTAGGCTACCCACGCTTAGGCCACACATTGAAACAAAACATTTATTAAATTTACTGGATGTAAACTTAATGTAGTATAAAATGTTTATTTTTTATTATGGCGACAAATTTCAACATTAACAACAGACCATACAGTCCCGGACACATTACTAGATTGTAAAATTAAAGAGCGGTTGTAACCTTTTTAAAAATTATTTAGGTTTCGTAATTTTGTTTGTATTTCTTATATTGACTTTTAATCTATTGATGGCTTTCCATTTGATTAACAACAGTGTCACACATAATTGTGCCAAGTTTTTATCTATCCCCACTGGATCCCATACTGGAATCAACTGGTGAAAATAAAATTTAAAAATATTTACGAAAGCACTGAATTTGAAATCCGGTGTAACCGCCACATAAATTGTGTCCTAACCCTCATTCGATATCTTATTTAGAGAATCAACACTACTGGAGCATCTAAATTGATTATATTTCAAACTAAAATAGAACTCATTACCGAGGACCTTATGATCCGATATTATAAAATCTATTTCGAATGATTGGAATATGTTATAGATACGTGCGACTGAAGTCAACTGCACTCAAGAAATCCACTATTGGTGCAAATTCTCCGATTGTAATCAGTTGCGGGAGGTGGATATGCCTGGTCAATTCCAAAAGACAAATACTTCAGAAACCTTTTCTGTACTCTTTCCAAGGTAAGTTGTCGGTAGAAATATAGTACAACATAATATAATATAATAGATACGCGTATAAGTAAGGATAAGGAATTACTTCTAGTTTTTAAAAATACGTTATTTTGTTCCCAAAAATTTAAGAAAAATTAAGATTGTTAGGGTTCTACCGTTTGCAGAACGATTTGCCGGTGAGAGAACACAAAAGAGGCATTTGGTTATTTTAAAATAGTTTATTTTCAAACTAA
>JARFOC010098678.1:0-12754 GCA_031763485.1 Osmoderma eremita | reverse complement strand
TATTACCGCCACATACAACCAGTGAATAAGTTTTGGGGATAGCCCCCAAGACTTTCCACATACCCTGCGGCAAGACCGTAGGTAGAGTCGTGCCTTTTGGGATACCTTTTCCAAATGCGGATTCCAGGTTAATGGAATCCGCATTCTGACAGGACTCTAACCCACCGTTTCACGTTCTATAAGTAATGTCATAGTTGAAGTAGCAGTCGTTTTCACTCGTGTCAGACACACGACATTATGGTTGGAGCTGACAGTACGCGTGCGCAAACCATGATTAGCTTTAATTTCGTTGACAGTAGTTGACAGTTGACATAAAGAGAACTAAGCTAATAGAAGTTAAAAATTAGTAAAAGCGGAGGTAGAAACTGCGCAATCTCTGTGTTTAAAAATAATGATTTTTAAATGAATTAACTGATCTGATTTACTCGAAATTCTATATCTATATCTCACAATTCCTTGCTCTATTCTTTTGAAATGAGGTGTTTTGCAAATTGGTTTGAGTCGGAGCAAGGGAAACTTCATTCACTCTTTCCCTCTTTTTTCTGAAAGAAATACAATTACACAATTTTTGTAAAAAAAGCGAAATAGTTTTATTTTCCAAAGTCTGTTACCCAATTACTGTTAATGTTAAATGGTTAGAGTTTATTCTGGAGTCATGAGAATATTAGAAACAGCCTTTAAAGCATAATAGCTTACGAGTGATCTACGTATTTTTCTAATTTGTCAAGATCAAGTTTATATTTAACTTCTAAATAAATTTTAAATAACGCTTGGTGCTCGTCATTTGTTTGCAATGCTGGTGGTATCTTTACACACGACTAAATAATTTTGTTACTTTCGTTTTGAATTTTTTCTTATCAGAATTTATCAGAATCTTAAACAAAAAGTATAGTCTAATTAAAAAAAAACTAAAACCTTAAAACGCTTAAGGGCTATAAATAATTTTATTAGCTTATTTTATAGCCTACATCTAGCCATTTAATTTTCCGTTTAAATTGTTAGAATCGACCTATAAATAAAGGTGCTACGGACTGGTTTTTTTGTATAACAGACAGAAATGTTGTTTGTCTTTTAAGTCAATAAGACTAATTTATGTGTGTTCTCTTTGCTTTTTAGGATCCAAATCGGTGCGCCCAGAGGACGAAATCGCTACGCTGGAAATGAAACCACAGGTGTCGTATTCAGATGCGGTATCAAAAGGACTTGCGATTATGTGCCCATGGATCCGACTATACCAGGTAAGAAAGGCGAAAATAAAATATCTTAGCTTAAGTGTAAAAATATAGGTAGTTGGTTTGTATGACATTTTTTCTGTTTATCTCTAGATGGAAACGCTGCGGAAGCTTATTTTGGAAATAGCATGGATATCAGTGAGAATGAAGACATATACGTGGTAAGTTAAGTTTTCCATCTTCTAAAAATTATTCGTATTTGAACCTCCTTGTCACCTACGTCGAAAATCGGCTAAATCCGTTATAAATAAAGAGCCAGTATTATGCAAGGAACACAAAAATAAATAGTACTAATAAATAAGGGAAAGCAAGCGAAAAATTCGGCAAGAAAACATTTAAAAAAGTCGATATCCCCAAAATTAAATATAATAGCGATTTCAAACTGGGCACATTGTTAAAATGTGACACAAGAAATATTTGTGTAAAGTTAATATCGGCTACTCCTAATAATTGCGGAGACACTAATGAAAAACTAGAAAATCCGTAACTCTTAATTTTCTTAAAAAATGTCGATATGTCAAAAATTATACAAAGCAGCTCTGGGAATTTTGCCACAGTATTAAAATGTAGTACCAGAACTATTTTTGTAAGGTTATAGTCAGCTAGTCCCGATGATTGCGGAGATACTAGTGAAAAACTGAAAAATCCGCAAATCTTGATTTTCTTAAGAAATGTCGATATCTCAAAAACTATACAAAGCAGCTATTGGAATTTTGTCACAGTATTAGACTGTAGTACCAGAACTATTTTTGTAAGGTTATAATCAGCTAGTCCCGATAATTGCGTAGATACTAGTGAAAAACTGGAAAATCCGCATATCTTGATTTTCTTAAGAAATGTCAATATCTCAAAAATTATACAAACAACTATTGAAATTTTGGCACAGTATTAAAATGTAGTGCCAGAACTATTTTTGTAAAGTTATAATCGGCTAGTCCCGATGATTGCGAAGATACTAGTGAAAAACTAGAAAATCCGCAAATCTTAATTTTCTTAAAAAATATCGATATCTCAAAAATTATACAAAGCAGCTATTGGAATTTTGGCACAGTATTAAAATGTAGTACCAGAACTATTTTTGTAAAGTTATAATCGGCTAGTCCCGATGATGGCGGAGATACTAGTGAAAAACTGGAAAATCCGCAAATCTTAATTTTCTTAAAAAATGTCGATATGTCACAAATTATACAATGCAGCTCTGGGAATTTTGGCACAGTATTAAAATGTAGTACCAGAACTATTTTTTAAAGTTATAGCCAGCTAGTCCCGATAATTGCGGAGATACTAGTGAAAAACTGGAAAATCCGCAAATCTTGATTTTCTTAAGAAGTGTCGATATCGCAAAAGCTATACAAAGCAGCTATTGGAATTTTGGCACAGTATTAGACTGTAGTACCAGAACTACTTTTGTAAAGTTATAATCAGCTAGTCCCGATAATTGCGTAGATACTAGTGAAAAACTGGAAAATCCGCAAATCTTTATTTTCTTTAAAGATGTCGATATCTCAGAAATTTCAGCTATTCGAATCTTGGCGCGGTATTAAAATGTGATACCACAGATATTTCTCCTAAAATAGCAGAGTGAAAAACTGGGAAATTCCCATATCTTAATTTTCTTAATAAATGTCGAGATCTTAGAAATGATACAAAGCAGCTATTGGAATTTTGGCAAAGTATTAAAATGTGTTATCAGAAATATTTTTGTAAAGTTATAGTCAGCTAGTCCTGATAATTGCGAAGAAAAACTGAAGAATCCGCAAATCTTGATTTTTTTAAAATGTCGATATCTCAAAAATTATACAAAGCAGCTATTTCAATCTTGGGACGGTATTAAAATGTGACACCAGAGATATTTCTGGAAAGTTAGAATCAGCTATTCCCGCTAATTGCGGTGATACTAGTGAAAAACCGAGAAATACCAAAATATTGTCTTAAAAATGTTAATATCTCCAAAAGTAAACCAACCGGCGATTATCAGTTTAAAGTTTCGGATGAATTCTCTCTAATTAGTCAAACTGTTTTTGATCAATTCACCTTTAAGATGTTTTTGGTCAACGCATTTTTTCTGAAAAATAATTTTGTATTCAAGGCGTGTGGACATCGATGGCTTGCGGGTGAATACATGCAAGGAGCCTGTTTTAGAGGAAGTACCAACGATACACAGACAAGCTTCATTGCGCCATTTTACCACCAAAGTAAGTAATCAGTCTTCAAAAATGTGCTTGTACCACTATGTTTTCAAGAATCATTCGAAAAATTATAACATCCATTCGGACATTCTTGCCTTTCATTCCAGATGGACAAACTACATCAGTTGCGGGAGTCTTGATTTACCACAAAGCTCTAGCACAGTTGGGTTTCGCAGCACAATTTGTTAAGAATAAAGCGAAGGTGAAAATATATACCTTCCATTTCTTTTTAATAATTTTCTCTTCATTTAGTCCGAGTTAATAGTTGGTATGCCTGGTCTTCTGAATTGGAAAGGTGCCCCTGGTATTCTATCGAAGCCCAGCAGTCCGGAGCCGGCTAGGCGAAGATCGAAGAGGGAAACAGACGAGTTGTCGGACACACTGGTACCGGAAGTCGTTAGTGTGGATCAAATCAAATATTTCGATTTGGCTGGTAAGTTATTTTTGTTTTTTTTATATATTACGTTTTTCGCATATTGGTATTGAGGTTTGTGAGCAAGCACGGTGATAAACCGCGTGCGTAGTGACAGAATCGGTCAACATTGATAGACTGAGGCCGTTAAAAATTGTAATTAACGATTCATGTATTTTACAACGAGATTGTGAAATGGTATTTTGACAGTTGATTATGTCAAATGCAACGAAAATAATGATTATATTCAGAGATGATATAGTAAGGATAGATGGGGCACTTAACGTTAAAATTGTGTGCCTATCCCTCTGGTGGTCTGCGAAACCAACTAGACAGACTATCGCGCCAAACCCATATATTTCAAACTTGACAGGTTGCATAATGCCATCCAAAATTCTAATAATTATTTTATACATTATTACATTACACACATTATTATTTTTTGCATTATGTCATTCACAAAATGTGCCAAAAAGAGTATGCATTCTGCCGTGCAAATCTTTAAGTAGCACATGTTCTACTTCCAATTATAATTCTGTTCAGAAAGTGAGCGCACAAATTGCGCAAAAAGCACGCATTGACGGTTTCGATTAACGTATTCCTGAAAGTTATATTTGCAATTGGAATTAACCTTTTTGCTTACCAGACGGAATACAGTAAATACACTGTTCCGATTACTACTGCGGCACAAAATTGTTAACTCTACTTATTTTTCAAACACAATAACGCACCAACCAGCTGTAACAATAATTTTATTCACGTACTTACTTCTACAATAGCAACTTACAGACTAAGGCTCTGAAGGAAAACAATTCGCTATTAATCTACCCTACTCAACAAAAACATAGCCATTAGGAATATAATTACACTAAAAAATACAGTCGGGTTCCGATACCTGGCACTGAATCTTTTTTTGCTGGCCGTGCGAACAAAATAATAATTAATTCGCGACACGTCAATATTTACAGACGAAATACATAATAATAATAAAAATAACGATAATGATTAAACAATAAGTAACAACCATAAGCACTACTAACAACTAAAGTAATTGTAATAGAAATTTAAAATACTCTATGCAGAGTTCTAGAATTTTGCACTCAGAGCCCGAATAGGTCGAATAACCCCTGGTTTACACCAAAGGTATGATTGTATTCGATTCCATCTATAAGAGATGTGAATTAAACGGGCAATATGACCATTTCAAAGAATGGTTTTTGCTACCACCATGTGCAGGTGCGATCGCATTTCGCCGTTTCGTCAGTGCACCTTTGTGGAGGCGATGGCAAATTTCTATGCTGACCTGGTGTATAAGGAAAGTATGGTGCTATGTACGAATGAGCGCTAAATCTATTTCACTCTTTCGCTGTATCTAGTGTGGAATTAACGGTAATTTTTGCTATCGTGTTTCTACAAAACTGAAGAAATTGTGGTGTCCTATAACTTAACGTAGTAGTAAATGCGTCAATC
This sequence comes from Osmoderma eremita, assembly GCA_031763485.1. Lineage (NCBI taxonomy): Eukaryota > Metazoa > Arthropoda > Insecta > Coleoptera > Scarabaeidae > Osmoderma > Osmoderma eremita. The sequence continues at coordinate 7,451 of JARFOC010098678.1, read as the reverse complement.
GGCGAACCCTACCTTAAGAAAAATTTAAAAAATTTCCCACGATAGTGCGATGAGAGCTTTAATTAAAAAAAGTCTTCTCTTTAACTCATCTTAATGTAAGTGTTTCAATAAATTAATAAGAGACCCAATAATAACAAAGAATATTAAATATGACATTAAATATAGTATATATAACATTATAGAAACGAATTGAATAGCATCTTTGTGTTTTTTCAAATATTGTTATCGAGGAGTGCACGTTAACAGGGTATTCAACCGGTTGTGCACTTGCAGAATCGGTTAATGTTGATCGATTAAAGTCGCTAAAATCAGTGATTCGAAGGATATTCTTCGATAAGATTTTGGACTTGTTCGGCATCCAAAATTCGTTAGTGTCGTCCAGGATCACCATCTCGACCTTGACGTGTTCGCAGTACACCAGTTTCTCGTGCCCGGATTAATAGACCAGTGAATTTTTGTAGAATAGGTGTAGGCATGCTAGGAAACCGCTCAGCAGCGTACAATCGACTTGCAGCAGCAGAATTCTGGCGTACTTCACCACAAATTAACAAACCAACATTCACCGTTGGTGCGATGGACCATTTTTACTTTCCTTATTAGGATTTATTCGGAAAAAAATCACGTCAAACCAGCAATGCAGTAAGAACTAATGAAACAACTTGACAGATGGGAAAAATTACGGACATCAGCCTACTTAGTAAAAATTTCACTAATGACCTATCGTTTACATTTACTTTGCACAAGTTGTTGATCAATAGTTTTAGCGTTAAAAACCTTTTCTTATGGTGGTTAATCGCCACTTAAAAAAACTACAATATTTTTAAACATTAATATCTCTCTTTTTATGCAGCTTTGTTAAGATCTTTTAACGTTAATGACCTTATTTTAAGATGTTTAATCACACCTTGAAAATAAAATCACAAGACCGTAAACACCCTGTATACAAATGTATAGCATATCCATAGCTCCGAGAACTATAATAACGATACGTATTCGAATATTGGCTAACGGCTATCACGGAGAACTGTTTAGAATAACGGTTATTGGAAAATAACGTCGCGGTGATCACGATTATTTGAAAATAACCGTTTGTCCCATCCCTAGCATACATACGCTACGTATTATCATCATTTATTTCCGTGAAAATGATGAAAATCGTGTGTTACGTAAAACATTTCTGTAACAATCGCAAGGAAAAAATTATATTATTGATTTGGTGTGATTGCTTATTCATTAAAGAAAGAATTTCAATGGGATCGTAACTACCTCTGTTTAACAAATAATTGTTATCGTAACTGCGATAAGTGCTGGTATAAAGCTACAATCAGGTAGGTAGGGTTAGAATCGACGAAGAAAGCAGGAACACACAAAGTAGAAACGTCATGAAACATATTCGTCCACTCAGTAAGCTCTCGCTCTTTGCGGTAAGGATAAAAGTCTCTTTAGTCGTATAAGAATTGACAAAATCTTCTTAAGGTGATCGCCGTAATATTTTGCACGCATTTCCAAGAATGTTTAGCGAGAAGTAAATTAGAGCATGTCGAAGTTACCAGAGGGCCCGACGAGGAGAATTTCAGGCAACTTAGGAGTGTTGATCACGATCACCACCATCATCCGCATTTCAACGGTGGAGGTGACGAAGAAACTATTAGAATATTGAGAACTCGTAGGCAACTTGACTATGACATTGATACCGACTGTAGCAGATTAAAACGACAGAGACATTATGTTCTATACGTCTTGAAATGTCGTCGTTAGAACTTTCATGTCTCTCACTTAATTCTAATTATTTAGGCGCATATATATCTAGTTAATAAATTATATTTCATTATATGTATCGTTTCTATTTTTCCTTTCAATCTCCATACGCAGATCTATAGCATCACATAATAAATTCGGAGGGACACAGCTATCAGAATCTCTGTAATATTTCTGCGTTTATTTTTGGTGACCTCGAATTGACTTCAGCGCCATATTTAAAAGATGTTCACACGAATTTCAATTTTTGTGTGTACCCATGTTTCGTCCGAAAACAATTCCTGACCGTTCCATTTCGGCCCTTATACCTACTTGTAATGTTTTTTTCTAAATAATTACAGAGTAAAGGAAAGCAAGGACGTTTATTGAAATACAGGGTCTCACAAGTTGAGTGTGTAACGGTACTCTTGCAATAAACTTAAATTTAGAAAATGGTTTATCTAACATGAGTACTCTATTTATACTTCTCAAGTCGTGCAGTTCTAGTAAAAGTAATTTATGTACCATATGATAAATGTGATAACAAGTTTATTACATAAGAAGCGCAAAAACAACAATAAAATTAAAGAACAATGCATAAAATATAGATAGGCCCTCTTTGACTGTTAATATGAATACTAATAAAAGAATACGTAATGGAATAATGAGTAATGTCGGAGGTTGTGGACTTAGCTTTCCGGATTCCTAATTCCTAATTCGCCTCGGCTACCAGATTCGACTGGGAGTTGGGGTTTAATACAGCCAACCTGCCTTCGTCGTATACTGGTCTTCGCTCTCTTTATTGGTCCGACTCACGAACAGATATCTCTGGATTAATAACTTATTACAGGGTTACGGGGTCGATAACGACTTTTACTTAAATAACGCAACCTGTTGAGTCAATTAATGTCACTTGACTCCAGAGATAAGGGATAGTAGAGAATGGCAACTTAGTATCGTGAAATCGCAATTGCGTTTACCATAAGGAAGTAAATTAAAATCCGCCGCGCAGCATTTTTAACTTACTATATTTCCCGGTTATTTTTTACTACTATATTCTATATAATTATTAACACAAAAATGAACACATGTTTATATCGAAGTATTTATTTTTCCGTAATCCGTCTTCAGAATTAGTTACACAACACTTTATAGGAGGCATTGCAATTAAAGAAATGTAATTAATTAACAATATACTTATGTAACCCTAAAACAACTTTTCAATGAATTTCGTTACATGCGAATGTGCGAATTTGAAATCCACGTGAAATTCGTGAACTTTATGGACTAATCACTAACCGTTTATTACTGCAATCATACTACTCTGCGAACACCGAATTGTAAATTTCAAACTGTCAAAATATGACATTGTAGCTCTGCAACCGCATAGCAATTAGTGCGCATGCGTAGTTCAATTTCGGATAGTTTCTGCCTGCGCTGCGAACAAAGCTAATAAGAGTCTGTACTATATTAATCACTACAGTAACTAATTGTAGCAATAACACAAGAAAAATCTAGAACAAAATTGACCAAACCAAACAAGCGCAAGCAGTTGACTGCATCTGACAAGCATCAACAATAAAATCGTTGTATCGGAAGTACACTAACTACAGCGCCGCCTACAACATGGAAGTAAACTAGAACTTGTATCACTCCACTTATAATTTACTTCGCCCCCGTGCTTGACTCCCTTTATTTTTTCGTAATGTCAAAATTGACATCTCGCCTCCTGACAATTATTGCTGTCAGTAATGTCACCTGACTGACTTATTTTAATTTAGTTTTGACGTACTGTCATATCTCGTGTCTTCTTAGTATAGGCTTTCTCTCCACTTTATTATCCCGTCCACAACTCCTTTTTACAATATATAAATGGTAGTTTAACAACATCAACTTAAAACCTTGCCCAAACTGCAGCGACATTTAAAATTTCCATGGTATTTAAATAAAAATATCTGAAATTGTACCGTTCCATTACAAGTGGCCTATTAAAATATTTTGGGGATGGAAATGTACAAAGATTCTGAAAATAAGCACACTGCCATAGGCCATAGTGATCATTCAGAGTAAGTTATTCTCAGCTTTGCATCACTTCCGGTTGACCGGAGTTCGCCATTGGTTTTCTTATTTGAAATAGAACGCTATAATTTTTATTGCAAATTCTTATTATAAATGTTGTTCTAAATACAAAATGTTAAAGTTTCCCTATACCTAAATGTAACCGATTTTGAGACAACTTGAAACTTATGTAAAAAATCGTTTTGCCCGCCTTTCAGTTAAAAAATTGTGTTAACGACACTCTTGAATTTCAAGATTCAAGTTGCTTATCATTTGAAGGTATAACCGTTAGGCTTTGAAATCATCGTCTAAATATCCCTGAACATTTTAGAGTCTGGTCGCGATATAGTGTCGAATCTCATTATGTTTAACTGTCCAAAACTCAATTCTCTTAAATGGAACACTTTGTATATTTTTACATCATGATGCACAGAATCAAATTCTGCAGCGATTAGCATTAGGTTTCCCTATACCTATTCCTTTTCGTTTTCCTTTTATTAATAATTGTCTATTTTAGCCCGTTTTAACCCAGTGTTTGAGTATTGGAAACAACTGGTTCCTTCTCGGTGTTCCGATAAGGGAATCTTAGTAATTTGTTCCCCCACTATGAAGTGGGTTTTTTTTTGTTTTTGCCAGTTTGAACATGTTCAGTACTAATGTGGATGTTAAAGTAGAAGGGTAGTTCATGTTAATTTTCATTGCGTTTTGTTGTAAGTGTTGCTTTCTAAATCTGTTACTCCGTCGGTGAAATGGCCTCAAATAAGTAAGTATTAAATAAAATTTTTACATCAAATTCGAGAGATTTAATTATATTACAGTATTCAACCCTACTTGATAGGTTATATCACACATAATTGATCGAGCCATTGATTTCTTAGTTGCCGCAAGTGCGATTTTTTCAAATTGTTCCACTATTGGAACATTGGGAGTGGATGAGTACTCGTAAATTATATTTGGTTTTAGATATTTTATAACTAAAGAACTTATTGATTTGGTGGAAAACGATGAATTTTGGGAAGCAGATGTATTTATTACTTCTCCTAATGATGGTCTTGAGCCTGAAGCGGATTCGGATGGTGATGAAACTCTGTCAGCCGATATAAATCATCTTAGTGGTCGACAAATGGAAGCCGAGGCTTGTGCAAAAATTAAAAAGTTTGATGGAGTTTTGTATATCGGCGATAATGAAAACGCTGAAAACGAAGAATGCAGTAAGTTGCCACCTGAAACTTCCTCAACGCAAATCCAAAAAAGTTGTCAAGATATTGAATCTAGTGACGAAAGTGATGATAATATACCATTATCTCAGCTAGTTGCCAGAAAATCAGAAATTTCAACGGAAAATCTTCAACAAAATTGGTGTAAAGTTGACTTAAAATCTACTTTTTCCGTATTCTCATCACCCTCACAAGCAATGGAAAGACCGAACATGGACGCTATTTCTTGTTTTGAAATATTTTTTGATACTGATATTTGTAATTACCTCAAAGATATGTTTATCAAATACAAAAAGGGGATCATAATTTTGATATAAATGAAGGAGATATTAATTGTTTTATAGCAATTTTGTTTTTATCTGGCCACCTCCATGTTCCAAGATGGCGTATGCTATGGAAAGTTGACACAGACACTTATAATCCTGTAGTAGCAAATGCAATGCGAAGGAACAGGTTTGAAAATAAAAAAAGTATGCTCATAACGATAATTTAACAGCAAGTGATAAGTTCGCAAAAGTTCGACCTCTATTTGACATGCTAAATGAACGTTTCTTGACACAAGCTTTACTCAATGAGAAACTAAGTTTAAATGAAAGTATGATTCCTTACTTTGGTAGGCATGGAGCCAAGCAATTTATAAAAGGGAAGCCTATTAGGTATGGCTATATATGGTCATTGTGTGATCCACTTGGTTACCTTATTCAGTTCGATCCTTACCAAGGCAAACAACCTAATCGGCCTTTCACGGAATTAGGACTGGGGGCATCTGTAGTGATGACACTTGTAGCAAAATTACCAAAAAATGTTTCATTCAAGATTTACGCTGATCGGTATTTTTCTTCATTAAAATTAGTGAATCACCTACAAAAATCGGGAATTGGGTATACTGGAGCCACTAATCCGAATAGAATAGAAAAATGTCCATTACCATCAAAATTAGATATGAGAAAAACTTCGAGAGGAACCTAGAATTACCTCACTGATACTACAACTCAAGTAACCGTTACATCCTGGAATGACAACTGTCAAGCTTTGGTTGTAAGTCCTTGTGATCCAGTTAATCCGATTGGATAAGTTAAAAGGTGGATATCAACATCTAATATCTCAGCCTTATGTTATCGGCCAATACAAAAAAAACATGGATTGTGTAGATCGTATCGATCAAAACATTAACAATTACAGGATTAGTGTACGATCTAAGAAGTGGTAGTGGTCTCTACTTGCTTTCTGTTTAAATACGTGTATGCATAATGCTTGGCAAAGTTATAGACGTCAGCACAACTATGAAAAAGTAGATTTTATAAAATTTAGAAGAGAAGTAGTGCAAGTATACCTAAAAAAATATGGTTAGATTCCCGTCATTGGTTGACGTCCTCCAACTTCTAAGCCATTATCAGAAAGAGTTCATAATCATATAAGATATGACGGTCTAAGTCATTGGGTTGTTCCTGCACACAAAATAGATGTGCTATGTGTTATAAAAATACGACAAAGATATGCGAAAAGTGCAGCGTAAATCTGCCTGATAATTGTTTTAAAAAGTTTCATGTTGTTAGTTAGATCAAATATTTGTAAGTCTAAGTACAGTTTTGTAAAATTTCATTTCGAATAAACTTATGAAGCGTGTTGCTTTTATTTACATATTTATATATTTCTCAATACACCCATTCATTTCGGGTGTTCCAAAATCGGAACATCACCTTTCTTATATACAAAAGGGACAAATTACGGCAAAAAATGCTTTTTGTCATTTATTCAATGACAAAAAGCATTTTTTGCCCCTTTCCCTGTATGAAATTGACGACAAAATTGTAATTTTCTAATTTTTGAAACTTAGGCAACAACGGGTTAATAGCATATTTTGCAAAATTAACCCAATTTTTCCCAATAAGTTTCAACCAAACAAAAGTATTTAATTACTTAACCCAAAAACATGTACAAAACTAGGAAAAAATGTACAAAAATCTGGATGGAGTCCAAGCCGGCAAAAAGAAATGCCAACTCTATATTCTAATAACTAATGCTCTAAAAACTATAAATGTTGTTCAAATTGTCTACCATTCATTCGAGGACAAGTTCTAACCCGCGATAGAACACTCTGTGTTGCCCGTCTTATTTCTAGAGGATTTAAATTTCGAAACATGTTCCTAAGACGATTTTCCAGATCTTGCCTATTACTTATTGGTTCCGAATAAATATCTGATTTAATCTTGTTCCAAAGATAAAAATCATGAGAATAAATATAATTATTGATTTATATTTTTTTTTGAAGACGTTCATTAAAAGTGAGCTTAAAGTAACTTAAGTTCACTTTTCTCCTTATTTTCTACATTTTCCTTAATTTTGTACATTTTTTTGTGTTAAGGCAACAGTAGCGATTGTAATAATTATAGGGGTATAACACTGCTGAGCACAATAGTTAAATTGTTTGAAAAAATA
>JARFOC010098657.1:0-12755 GCA_031763485.1 Osmoderma eremita | reverse complement strand
TCCGGCGGCCACCCGCATCAGGTTCACCATTTTTGGGAGGGACATTACCACCCTAGCTGACCTGAAGAACTCCTCATACAACAAGATTCTGAGCTACCTCAAGGGCCTGGACTTGTTGGCTGAACTCCAGGATGCCATCCGCTCTACCATAGAACCAAGCGGCCGAGGTGGAAGGAATAAATACCCAATCTATAGAAATCTCATCTAACCAATAGAAATTGTTTAGTGGAACGATGATGATATGGGTGTTATCTCATCAACTCTGGCGTACTACAGGGCAGTGTGTTAGGGCCTCTTCTGTTCCTTATATATGCCATGGATTTGTCTGAAAAAGCAACACACAAATTACTGCGTTTGCCGATGGTGTAGCTATTCCCTCAATACACGATGATCCCATATCTCTTCAGATAATATGCAAATAGATAAGAATGCGGATAAACCAGACTAAATTGGTCCAGATACCTTTTAGTACAAGAACTAGCCTGGAATAAACATGTCCAAGCAAAACGAAATCTGGTACACCTCAAATTAGAAAATGTAGTGGCACATGGGTAGAAAATCCAAGTTAAGCACGCAGAACAAAATTCTGTACAAATAAATGCTCAAGCCTATCTGGTCATACGCAATTCAACTCTGGGGAAACCTATAAGAATAAAAATCTACAAACAGTTCGATCTAAACCTCTGATTGTCAACGCTTCATGATATATCAGCAGCAAAAAAATGTTACATAAAGACTCGCAAATATCATTTATAACAGAAGAAATAACGACTGCCTCTACTAAATACCAACATCTTGAGGGAAACCAGAACGAACTAATAGAAAATCTATGCAGACAGAGAAGACCTCCGCTTCTTTGTCATGTAGAATGTAAATTTCAATAAATGGTATACAAAAAAAAATGCAACTTACTCTGTATTGACGCTAGGGCATTCGTTTATGATCATTATTCCTAACGTATCTGCTAGGTCCATAATCTCATCGGCGTATGGATAATGTGAAGTCCTATAGACATTGGCACCTATCCATTTGATAAGATTATAATCCTTGAGGGTCGTGGGTAAATCTAAACTCTTCCCTCTGATGTCTGAGTCTTCATGCCTACCGAAACCGTGCAAATAAAGAGGTTTATTGTTCAAAAGAAACGTGGTGTTCGCCCATGTTAAAGTTCTGATACCCACGGCTTGCCGATAAATATCCACAAGATCCCCATCTCCAGATAAAAGTTTTACCTGAAGGATTTATGCGTTTAACCTATCTCTAACATCTCTTACGAATGAATACCATACCCGCAAAGTGTAAAGATACCCAGGGTTCGGATCCATCAAATAAGGCCACCACAGTTTCGGATTTTCTATAGTTAAAATTCCGCTTAGACCACTGCCTATCGCGGTTATTATACCATTTTGGTCCAGCAGTGAAACATCCACGTTTATCACTTCAGTTTCATCCTGTCCAATGGCGGTGATGTTATAACCGATGTGTCCTATAGTTTTGAACTTTAAACATGGCGCTTGGAGGTGCATTTTTGGTGTCGACATTATTTCTTACCATAACCATTCGAGTCTATGTCAGTTGTTATTGTGATATCGTCGATGTAAACATTAGGTGTAGTAAATAACGCTACGGGCCTATGTATTCCGGCGTAATTAAAGAAATCGAAGGTATAAGTTTGTTGGTATGTCGTACCATTGTCTCTAAATCAAATCAAAACGAGGATGGAATCAGTTATCGAACTGCAACACCCGATGTGGGTTTGAACTTACGTATATGCTTGAACGACGCTGCCCTGGGGTACCGTAGTGCTCAATAGGGTATTATCGCAAGCCACGGTCACCCGATTTTCTTTTCCGAATACTACCAAGGTTGAGATTTCCTTTTGGAAAGGTAGATGCCCCACCTCATGACTCATAGCAATCTCTCCATTGATATACTGAACAAAAAAATTAATGAAATGTAAAGAATCATCTAATTTTAGCGATAGATCAAACTCACAATCTGTGAAGCGTAATGTACCGAGGAGAATCGAAGCCAAACACGCTGATTTTTCCACGAATTTGGTATGAAGAAACTTCTGTCATACCAAACTATGCCCAAATGGTCTCTGATGTCTGGGTTTTGTGTAATATCGTTGTAACTGGACGGCACTGGCATCAAATGGACTTCGGCACCAACCTATTGTATTATAAACATTTGAAATAAATACTCTTATTGGTTGTTCCACAACGTACCGTAGATAAATGCCTTTTGTACCAGTACTCTTTGAACCCAATTAGGGGATCCGTTAAGGGACTTGCGACGAAATTCCATATTCCATCTAACGAAATGGTTTCTCTAATTTCCGATGGCTTAGGGTACAAAAGACCGGCGCTGGATAATGTTGGTGGCAATAGGATTATTTGGAACAATAGGTGACATATTGAAACGCATTTTATGAGCATAATATTTAAGCTGGAACAAAATCAACAATTTATTTTGTTTACAATCAAGAAAATTCGATGTTTACGTAAGCAACATATCCCCAAAATTGGTGAAGTCACATGTCTGTCTTTCCTGGTTTTCTTTATTTAAATTTTAGTTTTATTTCCATTATGTTTCTTTACATTGTTACCCTGCGAATGAATTTGGGTTTCCCACATTCAGTCATGACGTCTTCATCAATATTTATTGATTGCACTATATGTATATCATTTAACTAATTCCAGTATTGCTTTCTCGTAGATACAAATTTTTACACTGTTTTTTTTTTAATCGGAGAAGTGAGGTCACTTCAATCGAGTGACGGATCAATTAAATTTAATATTTTTGAGCCCGCATCACAACAAACTGCAAACACCAAAACGCTGCCACAGCCATCTTTACTTAATCACTGTAATCTGTTTTCAAAACGACGTTGTAAATCATATTATAAGCCACGTTCATATTGACAATAACCATTTCCTATAGTAATTGGGGATCACTACGCCACTGCTCCAATTTTTAAAATAACAGATTTACTTATTAAATTACATGCATGATTATTTAAATGAATAAAAATATTTTCTGTTGTTAACACTTCGGTATAAATTACTTTATCTTATGGTGTACTATCCCAAGCAGCAACATTCAAAATTGCCGCAATTATTAAATTATTAAAATTGATGTAATACAAGATTGTAGGTAATTTCATGCTTTAGTGTTGAAGTTACTAAAAATAATTGCGGCAATTTTGAATTTTGCTGTTTGGGTATGCATTGGAAGTACATATTTTAAAATCTTGTACTTTAGTTTTTTTCCGGTATCTTAGATTTATTTTTATTTGTTAAGAACTTGTCCCGCCAAAAACCTGTAATATGTAAAATATAGCCTTTTAATGCTTTTAATGAAACACGTGTATCAGAAGCATCCAAAATATAATATTTTTGAGATAATACATTGAAAAAATTAGGTTTTTCAGTAACTCAAACCTCAAAAGGGGTATTAAATGAACAAAAAACTGTTTGATTTTCTTAAAATATGGGATATTTTATAGGTATTTATAACAATAATATCATTAACCTTTATCAGATGAATAAGAATATAATTTAAAAAATCATAAAATGTTTTAATGACTGCAGCATGTATGGAAAACAATATATTTCGCAAATGTTTAAAATTTTGCGAATGAAATAAAATAATATCACCTTTGATATGGCAGAAATAACACGAGAATAAGTGTTATAGAATTTGCAATGTACTTTTTCATGATGAAAATTAAAAGATGAAACTGCTTTTTGACTTACTTGTACTTTGTGGACATCCTTTTGGCTATGTTACGATTTCGCGGTTCTACCTACACTTTATATAATGACAGACACGGTCAATTACCACGCACACCGCCACACGTCTAGTGTACATATATTACAAACAAACAAGCTTCAAATAATATTGGAATACAGGCCGTGTGACCGACCACGCATAAACAGTTCCCCTGACATTACATATATATGTAGCCTGTATTAATGAGCCTGAGCCCTATAGTACCGCCACACTAGTTTATCGATTTTTATCGGTTTTAAATTAATTATATTAATCTGCAATAGAATCGCAAATAAACGATATGCTATTGATGAAATTTATCTGTTCGTATGGGTATTTTACATAGATATGACTATTTTTCGTAATCGCATGCCTTTAATATAACGTCTATATTGCGTAAAATACTGTTATAATTGTTAATTAAACATATACGGAGTGAAAGTTATTCGAAGAAGTATTTAAAATGAGACGGGAGATTCAAGAACTCCGTAAGATAATAACCGTATATTTGTGGAAAATATACCTGGCAACGAATTTTTTTATCAAGGAAACAGTATAATTTGCTACTACCACACGAATTTAAAATATTTTTATTTAAAAAATCTATTAACAACAAAGTTTGATGTAAAATGTTATTTTATGAATAATTAAAAACACCAATCATTTTTAAATATAGAAATGTCATATAATTAAAAAATCAACCAATCACGTAGCAGTTTTAAATTTAATAGTTATTTCCAGCCATGGAATATATAGGAAAATTGAAGATGTCACTTACTCTTTTATAAATAGAGCTTATTGTAGAAGTAGAATCAATTCACAATATTAACACGAATTATTATAGAGAAACAGAAATCCAAAAGACGGGCAATAATGTTTGGAAATTAATACCCTTAATACTATAAAAATCCTTAAATAGGTTGACGTTTGTCATAACAAAACTAAAATTGTAAGTTAAAAAGAGGTCATTCCGTATTTTTCCTACCTTTTCAATACTATTTTTCTTTATATCTTCATCTGTGTCACTGTAAACAACCAAATTTTATATTTTTTATATTTAGCATTTTATTACAAAATTTGAATTTAATTAGACATTCCTTTTGTAGGTTATGTTTACATACTCTTTAATTCTGATATTAATATTAATATCACGAGATTTTTAAAAGATCATTGAACCGCGGAAAAAGACTTATATACTATATAAGTAGACTTGTTATTGGAATTCGTGCATAAATTTCTTTTTTATCGTTAACGACTAGTTCGTTCAGAATGTAAACAAGTAACATTTTTATTAGTTTACAATAGGCGATCGGGGAAAAAAACGGGTTTCTCTTAGTGTCATGATGGAAGGTGTTGTTAAACTTTTAATTAGTCACGTTAAACACACACAATGGAGTAAGAAAATGCACGCTCGCACGTGAAATACCAAGAAATCATTGTCTTTGAAGGTCTTGGCTATTTCTTTTTTTTACATTGTTTGATTAAATCCGCTATTCATTTTGACCATTAATGGAACCACAGTTAAAAGAACGCGATGAATAGGGAAAACAAATAGAAATATGTAAATTTTGTTTATCATAGGATATCAGAATTTCATTCGGTTGATACATTTACAATTCCATTGTGTACTTTATGTAAATGAAAAGGAGTCAACAGATAAAGACAAATGGGTAGGTACTTAAATATTTTGTCTGGTAGGTACTCTGCTGTAAAGCATGTTCATGAAGTGTTGATTTTGAAAATGTTGACTCAATTGATTCACAATAAATTAATAATAAAAACAAGATTCTCAAGCAGGGGGCCTATTTATCAATAATGAAATACCAATAAAATTCGTAGAAAGGAGAACATAAACGTCGAACTGATATGAATAATGTATGTAAGTGCTAAATGTTGATAAATACTCGTTTAAACTTTGATTAGAACTGTTTTGGAGTTATCTACAAAACACACAGAAAATCGTATGTGTTTGTTGTTAACTTTAAAAATAATTCATTGCTTGGTAAGTAGGCGAACCACTGATATAGTGTACGCAACAGATAAGTTGTGGAAATGTTCAGAGGAATTATTTAGAAAGTCAATTTTATAGTGATCAAAATAGACGATCTTTTTTGGTTTAAAAATGGTATTTACTATACATATTATAGTTTAATTTAAATTTCTTTATTTGCATTATTTGGGAATTAAAACTGAAATCATGCGTTTGTTGCAAGCAAATTATAATTTATAGTTACAAAGCATAGAAGAGCGACATCTGTGTTTCGTAAGTATAATGGTGGTGTAACAGCCTCCTAAATATAATATAGAATTCCAGTCTTACCGGCCTTGCGTGTTTTAGTACTAGGCATAGAGAGCGCCACTTTACGCTTGTCATTTTAAACAGAGCAAGCAACTGCAAATGTATCATTTATATAGGAGGTCGTGGGTGTTGTGAAGTTACCTATATCATAATATAGTTATCAAAATAGTTTGGTAGGGTTGCGTATAGGATATAGAATTTCAAATTATATATATGAAATCTATATGGAATTTTCTTTTCTCATGTAAACGCGTTAATATGCATCTTTTTCTTGTGCGGCTTTTGATTTATACTTTTATATATATTAGTAAATAAATGAAGATAAAAGCAATATGTTCATTTGTATTCGAGGTTTGTGAAATATCATCACATCGTTATTTAAACTTGTCTCTATTTGCTTCTCAAAGAAAATCTTGCATACCAGGCATCAGGGTAAACTACATTCGAAATAACCACCGGTCTCAGTTGGAACGCATGCGCATTAACTTCACCTCGTTCCGTCCACACGGCGAACTGTCAATCGCTTTAGTTCGATACCGGACTCAAGTGATGTGTGTTGTTTCGTTAGATTTTATCCATAAAAATGGCAAACTTAAGACAAACCCCATTGACTTGTAGCGGGCACACGAGACCCGTAGTCCACCTAGACTTCAGCTCTGTCACCGAGAGCGGATATTTCCTCATATCGGCTTGCAAAGGTGAGTGATCATTTTCCTCGTGATGACTGCGATGATAGTTTTTGTCTTTGAAATTTCACCTGTGCGCGGCACGTATGTTTTTGACGAAAAAAATACGACGACGGCCAGCGCCTTGGCCCAGTTTACGCACAAGAAAAACCTCGCTGCGTCAACCTTGTTATCGTCTCAACTGTTAAGGTCAACCTGTCTCGTCGATTTGGTGGTTTCCTCGTGTATTTTTTTGTATATCATTTCGTGCTTCGAAATTGTTAATCACTTTCTATTTAGCGTGGTCATAACCTAGAAATCGTGTATTCAGTACCTATTGCCGTCGTGAGTAAGGCGATATGCATTTAGAGGTAAAATAGTTTTTGAAAGGATTTAACTTTTCACTCTACTCGTTCTACATTCAAAAGAAATGAGCAAAAAATGCTGTTTGTCAGTTGCTGTGTTTGTGTTTTGTATTAAAAAAAACTTTGAGTAGATATATACACTGAGATAACGTATTTTTTTCGCCAAATTGTACAGATATTGTAAAGACGGGATGGAGAACATCTCATTTATATTCATATGCTAAAAGTAATATTTACAAATGCACATCGTCGTACATAAATAATTTTTCAAAAAAATTGGAATGCCTGTAAAGAAGGAATAGAACATTCCTGATATTTTCCTAATACATTGTGACCAAAAGTTTTAGAACAATACTGACCATGAGCAAACTATGCCATGAGAAAACTAACGAGATGTGCAACTCAATAGAAAACTTTACTCCTGACCGCTTCAGTGGGCGATTGTAAAATGAAGGGTGTTTACGGGAATACGTGGATTCCCGAAACACGTGTCGTGCCGAATTAATTAATACTTTGTGCGGGAGGAGTAATCCGAACAGTGTGTTTGTTGTGCTGTCCCACAGTCCTTGCTATCTTTACTCACATAATAACTAACATACCTACTTTATCTATTATTTTTTTACTTAGTATAAAAGGAAAATATGAAAGAGCATGAATGAATATGAAAGAAAACTAAAAACAAAGTACACTCTGCTGTCACTATTTAGAGCAGATTGAGAGCCAAACATAAAAAAAACAAAAATATATTTCTTCACTTTTATTCACAAATATAGTGAACTATATCAAATTTAAGGAGATTTTATTCAAAATGTCAGTGGCATAAGATACACATGTTCATAATTCTTTTAAATCAATTTTCTAATCTGTTTTTGTTTCATTTATCGCAGATGGAAAGCCTATGTTGCGTCAAGGGGACACAGGCGATTGGATCGGCACCTTCGAGGGACACAAGGGCGCTGTGTGGGGTGTTGCGTTAAACGGTGACGCGACTAGAGCTGCCACCGGTGCGGCCGATTTCACTGGAAAAGTCTGGGACGCTATAACGGGGGAAGAACTGCACTCCTTCCAACACAACCACATCGTGAAGAGCGTCAACTTCTCGAAAGACAGCGCCCTCTTAGCGACGGGCAGTAATGAAAAACTTGTGAAGGTCTTCGATTTACACAAACCCGACGCCAGTAAGTTACATCCCGTTTTTATTTATCTCTTAGGGCATAGATTCTAGCAGCGTTTCTGTCACATTTACAGAAATATTTGCCCATTATTTTTGTAATATTTGGAATTTTATTATACACTGGCCACTACTTTAATGTAATAACTTTTATTAGTTACTTGTACAGTACATCAAAATCTATCAATTGGCGGGATTATATGTTGGTAATGTAGATTACTGTAAACTATTTTCTAATTGTGTTTCCGGATTAAAGCAGTGTAACCACTACTGATAATAATTTGTTGAAAGAGTGCAAACACAGTAACGTTTTCCTAAATTTAAGAATTGTTTCTTCCAATTGTACAATTTTAGAGAAAGTAATTAGTAGCGCAAATTAAAATGGCCAAATTCAAAAATTAATCATCACTACAGCAAAAGAAGTAGGTTAGAATTAGATGCGTACAATGTACATTCAAGTCCAACAAAGAATTTAAACCCGGCAGAATGTTATGAATGCTGTAACTTTCGCAGAAAGATTTTGGATATCATTAAAGATAAATATCACGTAAAAGTTGATAAATTTGATAGGGAAAGCCAAATTGCAGCGATTACTCGACGTTGATAGTTTGCCTACACATTTTTTGACATTTGAAATTTCAATTGACCACTCGAAAAAATAAATTGTACTAGAAAGCAGTTCGTTTTCAGTTTATAAAAGCATTTATTATAGCTTGTGTTATAGTACCAAATTGTAAGAAAAACAAACATATTTTTGCAGGTCCAGATGTATTTTACGGTCACACGGCGGGAATTCGACACGTTTTGTTTTTCAGAAACGACAGATGCTTGGTGTCATGCGCAGACGACAAGAGTATCAGGATTTGGGACAGAAATTCAGGCAAGGTTCGTATTGGAAGCTTATTAATTTTCTCGACACGCCCAAAATACTCTAACAATTGTTTCTAACTTATGTACAGGAAGTTCAAAAGTTGGATTTCCCATCAAATCCCAACAGCTTGGAAGTGTCGAGAGACGGCTCTGTTCTGACCGTCGCCCATTCGAATACAGTAACGTTCCTAAACGCCGATTCTCTAGTAAATAAAATTAAAGATTTTCCCGTCCCCACCACTGTAAATTCGGCGTCGCTACACCCCGATAAGGGCATCTTTGTAGCTGGCGGGGACGACCTGAAGGTTTATAAATTCGATTATATTACCGGGACGGAAATAGGTGAGAATATCGGTTTTAATTACTTTAGAAATCACCAGTATGATTTTTTTTAGAATCGTTCAAAGGACATTTCGGACCGGTGCATTGCGTTAGATTCTCACCAGATGGCGAACTGTACGCGTCAGGGTCGGAAGATGGTACGTTGAGACTGTGGCAGACTACAATCGGTAAAACGTACGGTTTGTGGAAATGCGTTGATAGTACGCCATTGAACAACGATATTACGTCACCGAAAGAAGTGCCGGCAAATTAAAGAGAGATTGGGATTCCCCGAAAAACAGACGAAAATGACGTAAAACCAAATTTAAAATCAGAGGAAATGTTTTCGGTTTTTTTTCTATTCTACAGGCGTTATTACTCCGTGTTCTACTAAAAATCATTCTTTTTATTTTTTTCCTATAAGCGATCAAAGAGAATATTACGTTCCGAATATATATTTTTTTTATTTATATAATATTGATTTTTGGTAGCGCGAGTATTTCCATTGTATGCGAAAGACGCGTTTCGCTAATACAAGTGGTAGACCAGAGTTCCAAATAATATATTATCTATTATATTATTCTATTTATACTGAAATAAAACAAATAAAAAGAATTTTTGCATATAACTTTTGTGGATTTATTTCATATTAAAAAAAAATCGAAAAGGAGAATAAATTAGCTTAAAATATAGGAGGGGGAGGAAGGCTGAACTAACTACAGCTGCCCCCTCCATATTATGTACAGGTCACTTCGATGTCTTCGGTCGCATCTCCGTTTAGAGATTGATCAGGTTTCCAGTCAGAGCTTCCATCTTCTCCTGGTGTTTTCGTTGTTCGTGTTTCCAACTGTTGAAGTCCGCTAAAATCGGCCTTCCGTATGAGTTGTGTAGCTCCCAGAAGCTGATGCTCGCCTTCGGTAGGGAATCGTTGCTTTTGCTTTCATCTGCTCGGCCTAAAAGTACATTAAAAATTATGACAAAATAAATTGGAAGCTTCCATAAGTTAATTTCAATCCTCTAATTTAGTTGTACTATGCTGAAGATGTTATATGAGCATTATTTAAGTATATTGAAAATAAAGTATTCCACACTCGTGTATTTGCAATACCGTAGATGTTGGAATACTGATTCGTTGCTATAAAGCATTGTGGTATGCATTAGTATGTACAGTGTTATTTCCAATAAGTCGATGTAATACAATAAATACGCATAGAAAAGGTCCGTCAAGTTGGCTGCCACACTCGATTTTTCAAAATGTAAAGTAATTGTGCTGTAAAGATCTTTTTTTCGAGATATTCGCGGTTAAAGATGCGCTATCCAACCACCACACTTAAAACTCTTCGAAATCTGATTACGCCATCGTTTTGCGCTGAAAGATTTCATTGTGCTCATTATATTTTTAGGATATTCGCGATTAAAGATGGACAATGGAAGTTGACGTAGTCACCACACTTTCAAATTTTTTAAATCTGATGTGAGTAGTAGAGATTTAATTTTATGCAGACTTATAATTCCGTCAAATAAGTTACATGTGACGGGACTAAGTTTTGGACAAGTTCCTTTATTCAACAATTGATCAATTGATGGGTGTCATTTCTTTGGTAACTAAATAATATATCTCTCGCAATGAAACAACCGATTTTTTACAGCGATAATGTTAAAATCATACCAACACAACTTCACATTTAGCAAATGGATAGTAATGTCGAATCTAGTGACATTTCGTCCGCGTAGGATTTCTTCAAGTAGAGCGTTGCCGGTTGCATAGATAAGGTAAGTTGTCAACGCACTCACTTGACATTTCAACTGACGTAGAGTGAGTTTTCAAATTGCAGCAGCGGCTTGTACGCCTGATGGGGGGAGTCAATTCGAAAACTAGTTGTAGAGAGCTATTTGTTCAATTTAACATGATAATACTACCAGGATTATACATTTTTCATCTGCTGCTATATAACTAAGATAATCTTGACTATCTGCCAAAATTGGAGAAATGTCACACGTACAATACCAGAAATACAGAAATATTCGAGATTTCCTTGCATAAACTAAAGCTCTCGGAAAAAAGGTCACCATTACTTGACAATTGAAGCATTCAACAAATTATCAAATTGATGACGTAACTGCCATCTATGAACGAACGAACTTTACGTATGTAATATGCACTTTCAGTCTAACCGGCCTTGCGTATCTTTAGTTCAAGGCATGATTTTTGTTTCATAGGTAGCACCACTTTAGGGTGCTTTTTGTATGTAACCAATCGTGTTTAAATTCCGTTCAATGGTTTTATATGGAAAACTGGAGCCACTGTACTTCCGTTTTATGTCATTTTAAACCCACACGAAAACTGTTGGCGCGCAGGGCCGGATAGCCTGCAAGTGTATTATTTATATAGGTGGTTATGTGTATTCTGCTTTCACGCGGTCAGTTCGTTACATACATCTAGGGTTGGTGGCCTTTAAATTATTAGATATGCTACGGTCAAATATTTTGACAGTTATTTTTTGGTTGTTCCATGTATGTAATCTGCTATCACGTTGTATATGTTTTCTTCCTATTATCTCTTTATTATAGTCTACTGACAAGTGATATCAGTTCTCTCGGAGGTAGCACGTATAAATTAGTTTCTTTACGTGGTAAGTTGCTAATCAAATCTAATTAATATGAACATTTAGGTTAAGTCTGGGTTAAGTGATACGAACAGTTATTTGACGTTTGAAGTACTGTCAAAAATCATTTTGTGCATTTGGTTCTATTTGATCGAATTTACATATTACCATGTAACATTAGTTGCATAATTTTATAGGTCACGTGAGTTTCTGCTATGAAAGTTTTAACAACTGTGGTTTTAGATAAAGCATAAAGAAATCTTTTGTAAAGTATTTGCTGAACAGGTCAAGTATAAGTAGATCTTGTTTCAATAGAAAAAGACTACATCACGTCATCAAAAAGTGGGGGAAATGTGACGTCGGTAACACCCGTCACTGATTGTTACTCGGTAGAACTGAGCCGCTTTCCAGGCAACATGCGATACGCACTGGAACGACTCACACTAGTAGGTGCAGTTACGCCTGCAGATTTTGTGTCTGGAACTGGTACAGATACTAAAGTATCCGCATGCGGTAAAAATGTCATTTTCAAATATGAAACCATAACGTTTTCAAATATCATACACTACGGCGTATGCATTGCAACGGTACTCTTACAATCCATTGATTAAATAAATTTCGTTAATGTTTCGGCTAATATGAGTACTCTCTTATTTTTACTGATCTCAGGGCGCGCAGTTT
>JARFOC010098646.1:0-12755 GCA_031763485.1 Osmoderma eremita | reverse complement strand
ACGTTAGGTTTTATAATATTTATTGTATTGTTTCCTAGTTTTAAATAATAAATGCTTTCATGATGTAACTAGTGCTGCCTAATTGTTTAAATCATTCTACAATGTTTAGATTTGAAGTTCTTTAACATTTGGTAGGTGTATGAAAACTTTCGTGACTCACTGTATATGTTTAAGAAAAAAATGCAGAAAATGTTGAACATTATATTATAGTAAATTTGACTTGATTTTAAGCTAACTTTTTATTGAAAAAATGTGAATGCTACAAGCAAATTTTAACATACAATAAAGAAGATGTACAAGTAAAAATATTTTTATTTTTTAAACTATACAAGTTAAATATTAATACTATATTCATGCATTTATTTACATTAACAGTTCCACAGCATAGCAAAGAAGAATCGAAATACCTAGCCCCTTTTACCTTTAATAAATCCCTTGTTTATTTCAAATATTATCTAAAAAGGACTCTGTATAACATCCTGATACCGACCCGTAATTATAATTATCGGAAAATAATTAGTAAATAGGGGTTTAACGCACTCCCACTCTCATGGTGATTTCCGACTGCATCATACAGAAAAACGATATAATGTGAAATATTTCAGTTTCTTTTAACCATGCCGGCCGTAATGGTTGCTACAACTACATCGTCTGCGGAGGGAAATATAAAGTGTTCGGATACTATAGTCACAGCGAGTGATGCTTTATCCCGAAACGGCTTCTTGTTCCTGAAGAATTTTTCTAAATTAGGCATATTAAAGATAATGTTTAATACCTTAGTGGACATCAGTCTGGCAACCACTATTTTATTAAATGTTAAAAACGCCCTGAGAACGAATAATATTAGATTGCTGAATTCGATGGCTTGCTTATTTCTTCCGCTGATGAACTTCGTAACCAGAAGGGTAACATTGATAAAAGACAGAAAACGTTTGGTGTCGTTACTGGCAGATTTAGATTCGGTTGTTTTTAATAACCACAGCAAGAAACATAATCGACATATACGTTTGATAAACAGAACATCTAACTTTATTTTGAGATACTTCCTTGTATCAATGGCGCCATTTGTATTAGTAACTTGTCTTCTCCCGTTGGTAATAAATATGAACGAATTGATACCGAATCCGTTTGAAAACGGGCGATTTGGAATTGCTTATAAGTTCGTACATTTCACGTTGGTGGTTTACTCGGCCTACAATTATGCTGCCTTCGATGTATTTTATATGACTTTGATTGGCATAGATATTGCACAGTTGGATATACTGGAGGAACGCCTGAAGAGTATAGTGAGCGATGTAGGACACAACTTCAGTTCAACAGCGCCTGAACGCAATTTAAAAGAGTGTATTATTTTGCACAAAATGATAATTAAGTACGTGTTTTTGTTATACAGCGTGTCTTATAAAACAAGACGAGTCTATACCGCCTCTATTTATAGGCCGATTTTTATAATTGAAACGGAAAATTAAATGGCTGGATGTAGGCTATAAAATGAGCTGATAAAATTATTTGTAACTCTGGAGCGTTTTAAGGTTTTAGAGGCAAGTTTCTTAAAAATTATGTTATACTTTTTCTATTGATTCTGTTAGAGAATTTTTTTCTGAAAACGACGATGTATCACAAGTATACCTTTACATAAGAGAAAATTCAAAAAATGTAAGAAAACAATTATTTAGTCGCGCATAAAAATACCACTGGCATTGGAAACACGACGAGCACCAAGCGGGAATCGAAATGCATTGCGGTACTACAATGTGATAACTTAATAAATCAAGTTGCCTGGAAAAATATATCTGTGAATTGTTCATTAATCCTTGAAATTTTAATCGACTTGGACGATCTCTGTTTGGATATCAAAATCAACTTGACAGATCGTGAGACATTTTTTTTTCAGGCAACTGGATTTATTAAGTTATCACATTGCAGCACCGCAATGCATTTTGATTACCGCTTGGTGCTAGTCATTTGTTTCCAATGGTAGTGGGTTTTTTTCGCACGACTAAATAATAATTTTGTTACTTTTTTGATTTTTTTCTTATGTAAAGATATACCTGTCATACATTGTTGTTTTCAGGAAAAGTTCTCTATGAGAATCATAAAAAATAAGTATAGTTTAATTTAAAAAAATTAACTTGACCCTGAAACCTTAAAACACTTAACGGCTATAAATAATTTTATGAATTCATTTTATCTAGCCACTCAATTTTCCGTTTCAATTATAAAAATCGGCCTATAAATAAAGGCGGTACGAACCCGTCCTCTTTTATAAGACGGCCTTGTATATAATTTATTTGGATTGATATCATTTTTAGAAATACTTTGAAATTTTAGGTTTACCAACAAACTGAGCTCTCTGCTGTCAGTGCCTTTGTTCTTGCAATATGTCGTCGGATGCTTGATTATATGCAATGCTATATTACGTATGACAATAATGGCAAGTATAAATAATTTAGTTTTATAATTGTTATTAGGCGTTCAGAATGATTGATCCTTAAATATTTGGACATTTATAAAATACAAATAATAGGATACTGTGGCTTAAAATAGTAAACATAAAAAATACCCTTATCACCTCGATGAGTGAAGAACTCCGAATACTGTTAGAACACCACTTGAATAACAGTGTTATTCAAGTAGTGTTTATTCTGTGTGATGCAAATCTGGCAGAGTGCGACGCCTAACATTATCTTTCTCCGTACACTAGTAGAAGTATTTACTTGAGACAAGAGTGTCTGTTTTAATCCAAGACGGCCGTAGTTTTCATATCCCACAATAGAATTATTGTTTTGAATCAAGCAAATTATATTCTTAAAAATATTTTATTATCTGGATACAATTGTATTTTTAGTGCTAGACAATTCTAATGTATTAATGTACGTAAATGACAATTTGAAGCAAGAAAATATTTTATAAAGTTAAGACAGAAATTATTTAAAACGAAACTCCTATATATTTTTTTTCTTAATGTAAAATGATGTAGTTATAATGTAGTAATAATACTTTTTCAAAATTAAAACAAACGATTATTTGAAACAAGAAAATTGTCATGTTTTCAACAATGCCGGCTCAAACATTAACTTTTTGAGGATATAGTGTATGACATTCCATTATCCAGCGGGGATTTTCAGTATCCCAATACCGACAGTTTTGCTTATTTACACCTCCATTGAGACGAAACGTTGCCTCATGCGAAAATACAATTCGTTTTGAAATCTGTGGATCGTTATTGCACAATTTCATGAGTATCTCGCAAAATTCAAGTCGTCTGTCGTGGTCATCTTCATTTAGTTCATGAACCATCTGGACTTTGTAAGGATGCCATTTATTTTCCTTTAAATACTTTAGGACGGATGTCTAGCAGATTTGATTTTCGAAAGCAATACTGCGGCTAGGCTTATGGTGCTCTTCTTGAGCAGCCAGTAATACATTTAACTATAAATATGTTCAGAATTTAAAAATGAAACAAGAAAAGGTGTTTATTCCAACCTTTACGTGCTCACTATATAGTAACTAACTATAGCTCAACTCTTTAAAGGAAAGTTGTAAGATATATGTAATATTTTATGTTTTAGGGAGAGCGCGATACAACCCATCTAATTGGCATTATCTCCTATTCCAGTGTAACATTCGCAGAGATTGCAGCTTATCACTGGTTGGGCAATGAAGTTAGTTTCAAAGTAAGAATGCGTTGAAATTTATCTGCTTGTCTAGTATTGATGTCTGTCATACCTTTTAGAGCGACAAAATTGTGGAATTCTGTTACGTCTCAAATTGGTATGAAACGAACGTGGCATGTCAGAAGTCCCTTATGCTTCTAATGGAAAGAGCCCAACGTCCTCTAGTTATAAATGTGTTTAATTTTATACATATAGGTTTGGAGTCTTTACTTGTGGTAAGAAAAAAGTGATATTACGAATAGCGCGGAAAATATTAAGATGGATTTTAGATAGTAAGATGGTCCTATTCACTCTTTGCATTGATAAAGGTGAGATACAA
This sequence comes from Osmoderma eremita, assembly GCA_031763485.1. Classification (NCBI taxonomy): domain Eukaryota; kingdom Metazoa; phylum Arthropoda; class Insecta; order Coleoptera; family Scarabaeidae; genus Osmoderma; species Osmoderma eremita. The sequence goes on along the minus strand of JARFOC010098646.1, from coordinate 8,759 downwards.
TTGATGGGAGATCATTTCTTGGTCCCTTATAGTGCAGCGTATGACTCCTGGTTTGATTCCGGCTGGTCGACAGCATCTCTTACAGAATAATAAAGTGTAAATTGTAAAAAAAAATGTATGTATTGCAAACAATTAAAGTAATTTCATGAAATAAATTGCTAGTTTTATTGCAAACTATTTAGATATTATTATCCTAGTGTAATCGAAACAACATTGTATATAATTGTATATAATTCAAAATAGTCGATAGGCTTTTACCCTTGGATTAACTACTGGTTTGAAATCCCCAACCGGGCTTTGACCTCGTTTTGCATTAGTTGCTGCATGCTGGTGATGATAACGGATTTGTTCCTGGTGCTGAATATACATTTCTCTGCAAGAAAAACACTGCTGATGTTCATCATGAGAAGGATTGGTTTATTAAGAAATTGCTTCCAGATATACCGCAGAAGTCAGTGATTGTTCTTGATAATGCTTCTTATGTCTTATCACTGCAGAAAATTAGAAAAAATCCAACAGCAGCATGGAGAAAAAACAATATCATTGATTGGCTCCGTGAGAAACAAATACCAACCACTGACGGTATGCTAAAAAGGAACTTGCTGTTTTGCGTGTCGCAAATTAAACCGCAGTATGATAAAAGCAGGATTGACGAAATTGCAAAAGAAAGAGGTCAAAAAGTTTTGCGATTACCACCTTACTACTGCGAGTTAGATCCCATTGAAATGGTGAACTGTATAAAAATGAATAATACCACATTTAAGGTAAAAGATATGGAGGAATTAATTCGAAGAGCATATAGCAATGTAACAATTGATAATTGGCAAAATTATATCAAACATGTAAAAAACATAGAAAAAGAAATGTGAATAGTGGATAATTTGCAAGATGACATTGAAGAATTTATTATTCATGTAACAGATTCGTCATCATCTGAAGATCAAACTGGTTCATGGACTGACTAAAAGTTGAAACAAGACATATGTGTGTGTAATTGCTATTCCTTTCTTAAATATTATTGTATTATATGGGGATTTGTATGACTCCAGCTATTTTTGTTACAAAAGTTAAAACTATTATTTGTTAAAGGATTATATATTTTACTTTAAATTTAATAAATTCTAATACCCCAATTCCTAAATAAATGTTCGAAATGCAAATTAGGTTAATGTTGAGTAATAATAAATAAAATTATGGGCCTTTTCACTGATTCTTAAATAAAAGAAGTATGTTTTCTATATGTTACTGTTTTCCTCAAAATATGCATTCAACTGCCAGAAACCGAAATAATGGAACCGAAAGTGTTAATTGGACGATTTAGCAACCGTGCATCGAATTCTCATAAGCTCTGTACTGCATTCAGAGACGTTCTATAGAAACTCTACTAATACAATATGTAAACTCAAATAAACAGAAAACCAGTAAGAAGAAACATGGATTACAGGTACAGGTTATATTATTTTGGTTGTAAGCAATATGACGCGGTAATTTGCAATTTTAAGTGGAGACAATTCTGTTCGGACCTCAAACATCAGAACTATTTTAGAACTTGAATTTCAACTGTCACGCGCTCTACACCGATAATTTAAAATTCGACAACGATTCTCGAACTGGAGGCCCGAACAAACCTATTATTAATCGGATCGGAGGCGTGGACTTGTATCGACTTGTGTAGTATGGATTACCAGTTGGAGCAATGCGCGTAGGATATATTTTTACTTCAACATGTATACTAAGATGTAGAGCTTAGAATACGTGTATAAAAAAACATCAGCTGCACTGTCCCACAAATATTACTAATGGTTGGGGAGCCATACTATATTCAAACTCATGTACATATTAAAATTGGATAAGGGAACACAAACAGGAAAAGATTGCAATATGAAAGAAAAAGAAAACATTGCAATATGAAAATAGTAAAGTGGACAAAAATCGATATTGTTCTAAGATTCAGTTGTAACGTGCTTTGATCAAGGCAAACAAGGAATAAGCCGCTCTAACCATCTGAAACAGATTAAAATATGAATAAACATGCAAATTCGCTATTTTATTATCTTACCTCGCCTAATGATTTTAATGAAATAAACACAAGTTTGTACAAATGCATGGTGAAAGGTCTCTTAGTTCTTTCCATTAACATCAGAAGTAATCTTTGCGAGTTGATGTTCAGTTTATACCAGGCGGATAAGTAGCATGCATCCATGATGTTACTGCTCTGAAATAAATTTAATTTTGTTTTTCTAGTGGTTTCGACCATAAAGTGTAGAATTACAAAATAAAATTCTTTTACCTTAAAATCAATTTCATTACCCAACCAATGATAGACAGTCATTTGAGAAAATATTATAAGTGCGTAACTTACAATAGACATTACGTTACCAATATCTCTTTCCCCCTAAAACAAAGAAAAGACAGTAAGAACACTTTCCCACAGCTTATGATTATTGGTGGGAGTTATTATAACTACCTAATTTGCTATTGTCAATTAAAAGATGAAGCATAATGCTCTTTGTTTGAACAAAATATTTTTCATTTTTATTTTATTGTCCAACAAATTATCAGTTACAGGACAAAAAGATTTACGGAGTGAGTACATATAAAAAATAATATAAAAGATATTTCAATTAATAGAAGTTATAATAAGTCATTGATATTATAATGAAAAATATCTTCATAGTGCAGATGAGCGGAGTGGCACATCGTCACTAGTGGCCAGGCTAGCAGCAAGTTGGTCCTAGAACAGGGTAGAGCAAAGAAGGAAGAGGAACGAGAGGAAGCACTAGGAATCCGGAAATCTAAAGAGGAAAGAAGAAATGTTCTATCGATGATTCCGTGAGCTAACTTCCAAATAAAGCGCGCACCATGGCATTCACGACGGTGCGTTAAAGAATCCACCGAATGTCTATTCAATAAGGACGCGTAATCAATCTCTCACTGCGGATAAACTCCATCCTCTTTAAAGGAGAGGTATTTGGGAAAACGACGTTGAATTTTTTCAAGTGATAACAGAAGATAGATCAAAGTGGGGAGACCAAACTTGAGAGGCATAGACCAACTTGTTCACAACGAAGCTAAAGTATAATATTTTCAAAAGTTGTATACTTTGAAAAGCTGTACAGCAACGGCTGAGAAATCCCAATGTTTTAGATGCTGACAAGCAGAGGCCAGTAATGTGTGATGCAAAGCTCATAGATTGGTCAAAAAGTACACCAAGATCCTGTACTGTTTCAACCCTCTGCAATACATCATGATTCAACAAATACGCGGAAGTAATTGGATGATGTTTTCTATAGTATATGAAACAAAGCAACGTTTAGTAATATTTAATTTTAAATTGTGTTTGGTACACCATTCAGCCGTGTAATCGATATTTTTTTCCAAGTTTAAGACGTCACCGAAGTTAGCAATTGAATTATAAATTTTAATATCATCAGCGTAAGCCAGAACTGGATAAAAGAAGTGCTGCAACGAATCGTTAATCTACAAAACAAAAAGCAAAGGCCCCAAGTTGGATCCTTGCGGAATACGAGAAGTAGGAAGGAATTCGTAAGACCTAAAACCAATATAATGCACATAGATTAGATCTATTACTCAAATATTATTCCATACGTTGTAGGAAAGATGCAGTACGACCAAAGCAGTCTAATTTTCCAAGTAAAATCCTGTGGTCAATGTTGTCGAAAGAGCTACTAAAGTTAGTATACACCTCATCAACCTGACCCCGCCTATCCAACTCCCCGCAAATGAATTGCTAGATATTGACAAGGTTACTAACCGGTGAACGCCCACAAATAAAACCATGGTGATAAAGTGAAATGAAAGACTTAAGACGTTCGTAAAGATGGTGAAATAAAAAAATTCCAAAAGCTTTTACGAAGATGGACAAAATGGATATGAGTAGGTAATTAGCAACTTCTGATTTTGAAGCCTTTTTAAATATCGGAGATTCTAGTTATATTAATATATTAAGTATTTTTCATGTAAATGAGTAAAGAAGAGAATTGTTTGTGGATATAGGAATATATTATATATAATTATAAGTTAGATAGGTGTAAGTTGCTGTCACATTGTTTATAGTACCGATAATTACAAAATTAGAGATCAAGTTGTTTGTAGCTTAATCCTGGTTTTATCACTAACAGTGAGTGTACTTACCATTATTGTTACCAGTAATATGGAATTGCAGATTACAAAACATCCAGAAGCGTACTGCACTAGTAAGGGCAGAGAAAGTACTCTGCTAAAGTTGTGTACAAATCTAGAAAAGAGCGCATATAATCCTAGTTAGAACTATGTATAGAATTCTGAAGGAAGATATTTCTTATTAATTGTAGAAAAGGCAATTTACTCTATCGTATGGTAAGTACAGTAGAACCTCTATTATTAGAGCCTCATTTTTACTTCGGCTTTAATCGATTACTATATTACGAAAATATGGCCGCGTATTAACCGATCATGAATCTAAATACACTCCGCTTTATCCGATTTTTAATTAGTTCGTTTTTTTTGCGTTTGCACGTCTGTACAATGACTAACGTTAATGTTTTGGCAGTGTTAAGATTTAGCAAGTTAGAATCATTTATAGCAGAAGGAAATAATATACAGTTGTTTCTATTATAATATGTATTTGTATCTTATTTTATTTCTAATTTTTTATTAATAAAGATAAAATTAAGACGTTTCCTTGTAACGTCCAATTTTCACGCTAAACAATTAAAGATAAGGCCGATGTAACGTCTCCAATGTTTTTTTTTCTATATATACAAACTGGAAATTGGGTAAAGCCGATACTGGAGTTCTACCCCTAGCTCGAAGCTTTGCATATTCTTTTTTTTTAAGTACATTTGTTCAATGCATGTAATGCGTAATTATTTACTTTGTAGAAGAAGATATATTTTTTATGAAACAGGCATATACACGTGCAAAGCTCTAACAAGTGATCGTCGATTTCGGATACATTATGTTAGTTTATACTACCGCAGAGAAGGTACAAATTATAACATGGTATTTTGCTGGAAATTCCTACCAAAGCAGATCTATTTACCATAGAGTACGTGGATAGTCCTATTCCTTCGCATTCGACGATTGAAGGGATCATCAAAGCGTTTAGCAAATTTGGCTGTTTGGTCGAGAATTGCCGTAAATGCCAGCAAATAGACGAATAGCCTGAAGAATTTGTTCGTTGGTTAAAATGGGAGAACCTCGCTCTAGCCGGAAAATTGCAAACGAAATCGATGTCAGTAGAAGTACACTGACACCTATTCTAAAACGCAACAAATACAAAAGTTATAAAGTTCAAAAGTGCCAAGAAATTTTTCCCGAAGACAATTTTGCAAGAATGGAGTTTTTTGCGTCCGTGGTGGAGAGGACTAACGAAGACAAGTTTTTCTTTCTCCTGCATTGCATAGCAGCGACAAAATGAATATAAGAAACTATACTTTTTACCGTAATCTGAGAGTAAAAAACATTACGCCGTATTACGCGATTGAGCGGACATGCTTGCGTGCCCTTGCTCGGTTTATGATACACTGTGACTGGGTGTCTCTTGTTGTCAGTCAGACTCGAATGCGCGGTTGCCATTCACAAAGCAATCCCCCGTTCCGATGTGGGCATACGTGTATATCCTACAAACCGAATATTAAAGGCACTAAACATAGTTTATAGTTATACGCGCAAAACTGGAAAGTGTTTTGAGGTGTTGTATAACATGTTGGTTACTGTTTGAACTTATTCACTTAATACTAATAATAATGAATACTAGACTTAAACGAAAGAGATTAGGTATTGCTCTATTATCCCAGCTCTTGGGGTAGGAGTTGGGCCCAATTGCCTGGGATAAAAAGTGGCTCTACTGTACATACAATTTCTTTTGGGAAATTATATCGGCCAGATTGGCAAAAGTCCTCGACCAAATTAGATAATTGAATTTTTAATGCTTATAAAATATTATTCAATTGGCCAAATAAGATTGAAGCATTGGATAGCTTACAAAAAAGATAGAGTTCTAAAGGCAATGTTAATTTTTAACATTTCCGAAAAGTCCCATCAATTTATAATCTTTTGGTAATTAAGATAGGTGCTTAGATTGGCAATCCTTGTTGGCAAATGCTAAAATTGATAACAGATAATAATAAGAAATATATTTTTATTTGTATGCTTATGTAATCGTATTCGTATTTTTACAATTAATTACTCCAGCAAATTACATTAAAGCAAATCGCTCAAGTTATCATAAAATTTGATCAAGTAGACCACTGATTTTTTTATATTCAGTTCAAAGACCAACATTAATATATTAGAAAACAACTTACATGTATATCTTTTGATGCAGAATTATGCACTGTTTCAAAATCGTCTGTTCCGCAATAACATATTTCTTAATTGTATAATCATTTTCTGCGATTATTCCACCCATTTCGCTACTTCCAAGCATTTCCCTCGAATCTTCGGATATATTGATCAACTTTTCACGCAGAATATTTAATTGTGCAATGCATATCCCCATTAAAGACATATACATAACGTCGAAAGTTATTGAAGTGATACCGAAATAGATACCCGTCAAGAAGTGGATAATTTTGTAATAGACCATATACTTCCCCATATCGAACGGAGGAGGCATCATCAATCGAAGTTTAAAGAAAAATGGTAGAACGGTGGTGACAAAGAGATACAAGCCTATTGCAAAAGCGTAATATTTTCGTATTATATCGCTAGTTTTGTACACAAACTCAATGTGCACGTTTAATTTCGCGCTGTGGTTGTTGAAAATATCAGATCTCAGATCATCTAGTAACAAGTGAAAATGCTTCTTGTTTATGACAATTGTCAGTCCCTTGGAAAATAGTTGTGTAATAGGAATTATTAAGCATGTTACGCGATTGAATTCCATACCATTACCGATTTTAATAGCATTCGTAGCGTTAATTATATTGATAGTCATTAGGACTGCAAAAAACGATCCATGTAATACTATTTTCACTACTTGTCTGGGTCTGAATTTATCACTAGGTAGCAGACCTAATCTTCGTAAAACCCCGAGAATTGTTATTATGGGATCTATGCACATTACTCTAGACATAGTAATATTGCAAATATTTTTAACCTGAAGATGAGCACACACTGTCAGACTTATTTACCAAACCGAATGTAATATTTCATTACCGACCTGTATATATACTAGGCGATATAGACAGAGAATGCGCGAGGAGAGTTATACTAATTTGATTGCGTTAAAGACATAATTGCCTTACGAGTTATTATTTGCATTGTGGTGAATACCGTCCATCTAATATTCAAGTAGGACGCAATTAAGTTAGGAAAAAAAGGACCTCTATGAAATCTAATACGCCAACATACATTCTAGGTATGTTAAATCTAATTAATAGAAAGAACAAAGCGTGAAAATTAAATCATAAAAAATTGTAATAGTTTTTATAAATATTTTTACCGATTTATTAAATTTACGAGTATATTCAATTTTGAAAATAAATAATTTTAATGTAGGTCCATTTCCTTTGAGAAACCGCATTTGTGAAATATCTTTGATAAACAACGCCCATTTTCCTACAGGTTTACTGCGTATCCTCCAGGTTTACTTTTGTCTCATTGTACTTGTTCTAGTTTTGTGTGTAATGTGCGCATTTAGCATTACTGTAATGGTTGGATTATTGTATGTTAAAAAAATGTTATCTTGTGAGTTTCGCAATAGAAATAAGCATCGTAGTTTCAAGAAAATATAAGTGACGCCATAATTTCTTGACAAATTGCTTAAGAACATTCCAAAGTATTAATACGAACTTTTTAACGGCTATTGAGGTGCGATTTCCACAAAACAAATCGAAATTATTCACCTTTTATGACATCAATGGGTTCAGGTATTCCATGGGAGACTGAATTTCTGGTTACAGCTGTATTACTAATATGTAGTACCGGGAAATCACCCACGCAAATTGATTTTATAAAATTCGGGACATATGTATGAAGAGGACGTCAGCTCTCATTGTTAGGCAATACCCGAATAGAAACATACATCCCGAATTTTATAAAACCAATTTGTTCCAATTTCCCGACACTGCGTATTAGTGATACCAGTCCACAGTCCTTGCAATTCTTTACAGCTGTATTCTTCAATTTAGAAAAAGAAATATTTGCTATAAGGAATTCCTAGAATTTAATGTTCCACAATTTAAAAATATTTTCGACCATACAGGTCTCCGAAGCGCGGTTAAAAGTATACTTGGTTATTTTGAATATAATATTTATATAATATTTTTGAATACTATGGCTGTAGTAATATGAAATAATGTGTACTAGCGTAAAACTGTAGTTGTACTTAAGTTGGCCTTGGATTACATCGACCCTTAGTTATATTTATATATCTACATACCGTATTTATTCTAATTAGATGCGCAAATCCAATAACTGCCGCACTCTAATAGATGCCGAGTGAAATAAACCCCGCACTCTATAACGTTATGCGCACAACGATGAATGAGGACCAAGGCAAGTAATAATTTTGGAGCTCCGAAAGAAGCGCAAGAAAAATAAATGCGTATCTACCAAATGTAAATGTGATCGCATATTTCTGAAGTAATAAAGCACTTTCCTCTCATGAACTCCCTGGGTTAGATACAGCAATATCATAGAGTGACTCAACCTGAAACTCGGACGGTGTGGAGCGTATATATTTTATAAAGAAAATGCAACAATATTATCCAAACACAAAAAAATACAATAACAATAATATAAATAAAACA
>JARFOC010098635.1:0-12756 GCA_031763485.1 Osmoderma eremita | reverse complement strand
TCTACACTGTTAACGTTGAAAATATCGGAGTTCTCGATTTTAGGTCGGAAACTTTTATGTGGCCACGAGTGTACAACCTCCTCACACACCCCGAACGCAAAAATTCTTAGAAGGACCACCCGAGCTTTCTCAAGTGTGCGCTTTTACTCCAATAAATTCATTTACACAGAAAATGACAAGGGCACTTCTTCCCGATTAAAAAGGTGTTTATTCTTTTTAATATAAATGGTGATTCCAGCAATAAACCATGCGCCGATAATGGCATTTTCACGGTTAATTGTGTTTGGCATTTTTGATGTTTCTTATAAATGTATTCATAAGCATCTAGTTCTCTATATTTATATTATGTCCGGTTTTTTCCATATGTTCAGCAACGCCAGACATATCTGCTCTCCCATGTCGATAGTGCGAGATATGCTCCTTACACCTAGTTTAAATAGACCTCTTTGTCTGTCCAATGTAGATCTTCTCACAATCTCCACATGTAATTTTGTAAATTTTTGACTTTTATTTCATTTCTGGTTTGTCTTTATGATTTCCGAAAAGGTTACGAAGTGTGTTCGATTTTGTATAACCGATTGTCTAATTCTCGTGTTTTACGACTCGGCTAATTCCTTTCGTTGTTTTATGAAAAGGTAGTATCAAAAATCTATTTTTGTCGTGGGGTTCTACCGGAGTTAGCGTTGTGGAGTTTCTCAGGTGTTGTCTATATTGGACCTACTTAAGGACGCGATCAACATCTATAGAGATTGTGATTTACAAGGTTTTTAATAAATTTTAATTCTTTTTCGTATCTGTGTTGACTTAACGGGAATTTAATTAATGTATTTACCAGGGAATTAATCGCGGACATCTTATGTTGTTTACAGTGGTTTGAATCCGTCATTATGAATCTATCTGTATTGATTTCTTTTCTGTATATGTCTATTTCTAATTTTCTGTTATTCTTAATTACTATACTATCTAATAAAGATAGACGAATGTTCATTTCTTTTTCCGCTGTGAATTTAATCGAATCAAATCTTGAGTTTAAATTTGTTAGGAAATTTTCCACCGTATATTTTGTGGTATGAAATATCGCAAATACGTATCTCAGCCAAATTCTCGGAAAATAATCTGTCCTTTTTCAATTCGGTTTCAAACTCACTCATAAACTGATTAGCAATAAACGGCGACAGCGAGTTTCCCATTGGCGTACCCTCTAACTGTTCGTAGAATTTCCCTCCGATTTGAAAACGGTTTTGTGACATAACTTCGTTAATCTGATGTATTCCGCAATTTTAATATCCTCGACTTCGTTGAATTCATTTAATTAATATTAATTAATCCTAAAGACAACTCGGAAATTAAACAAAAGTCGGGAATTTACAAAATTACATGTGCAGATTATGAGAAGGTCTACATTGGACAGGCAAATAGGTATATTTAAACTAGGTATAAAGAGCATATCTCGCACTACCGACATGGGAGAGCAGATATGTCTTGCGTTGAGGAACATTGTAACGTGCCGATTTCATTTTACACAAGTTTTGTAAATAAAATAATTATTCGTGTGAATTGGGGTAGCAAGGCCATCTAGCGGCGGTTAGCTTAGACGCGGCGGTCGATAGCGATCGGTTATCTGATAATCTGAAAATCGATACAATCAAGAGTCATGCGTAGTTAGCGGTGTGCGATGTAAGATTCGCTCTTTTATAAACTCGTTGTCGTTGAGTTACAACTATTGGCTAAATTGTGCGGAATATTGGCTTTGGAAATTGAGAATTGTTTGAAATATCCATGGGAAATCCGCCCCGAGAATATTGGGATAAGAATTAGCGATAGTATTTGGCTCGATTTGAGAGCATCACGTAAGATAATCGTGGAGTAATAAACTCAACACTTCGAGCACGTGGACGCCGCAAACCAACCAGGTACAGATTGATAATCCTTTTCTTCCTTTTGTTCGATGACACGTGTTGACGCTAAAATGTATTTTTAGGGCTTCTTTTGTTTTCCCCTTTTTGATTTTGGGGCTCTATTATTAATTTTAATTGCCGTTGAGGTTTTGGTGATTTGGATTTAACTTATATGAGCCCGGCTGCTTCGAACCGTGGACTGGAGGGCTGGAAAGCGCAGCGCCGATCTCAGCTGCTTGGTTACAACACAACCGCTTACCAGCTTGGCATAGAATATCGAGGCAAGGATTCCGAGCACCAATAAGGTCGGATTAATCCAAATTATTTTCATTGTTATATACCCCATATGACCTACAGTTAACTTTGGTATATCATTTTTGTATTTGACGTAATACCATTAAATTAAATATTTCGTATCACCCTCAGCCTCATGTGTATCAGATTGTAAAGCTTGAGTGATCACCCAAGTAATTATCTTCCGACTTCAAAGTTGCTTCACCCCAACAAGCCTGTTTTCTTCTCGAGAGTAACTGAACTCGTTTTTGTTGTTACTTATTTACACATTTTTTTGTTAATACTTGATATTAATATATTAGATTATACACCAGAAGTCATTCGTATTATTCAGTAAACAAAAAAAATTTATAGATAGGTCTAACCCTAACCTTCATTCCCGGCTCGACCGTGTCTCGGGGTAAGAACTAATTAACGGAAGTGGCGCCAATTCTTGAACCCAGCCATCTTCACCGAGCTGGCCGGAGCAATCCCCGAGAAGGGTAGGTACTTCCAAGGGTTTCGGGTTTAACCATATTAGTTTTTTGTGGCGTCATTGGTTCTAATTGTCACTGTGGGTGGCGTTAGAACATATGGAAAAACCGGACATAATATATATATAGATAATTTTAAAATAATTAAATCGGTAACTTCCACGCGCGAGCTAAATGCTTATGAATCCATGTATATTAAAAAGGATAAAAACCTTCTTAATCTGGAAGAAGCGCCCTTGGCATTTTCTGTGCTGATGGATTTATTGCAGTAAAAACACACACAGAACGCACGGGTGGTCCTTCTAAGAATTTTTGCGCTCGGAGTGTGTGAAAAGGATATACATATATTAGGGATAGGTAAAGGGAATAAGCAGAGAAGGAAAAGTAGTGCATGTTTTTAGTTATAGTTATTTTTGCGTTCATTCGGTTACACGACTTGATGATGGGAATCCGGTATTCCCGAAACAGGTGTCGTCCCGAACTAATTAATACTTTGTGCGGAAGAAGTAATCCGAACAGTGTGTTTATTATCAATATTTAAAATAAATTAAAAAAAAATCGATGATTTTTGATTTAAAAAAATGATTTATTGCGCATCGCTAATAGTATTTCGTTCCTATTTATAGTTGTTTATTTTCGAACCCGGTATGCAGTAAAAATATCGTTTTTGCCCCCACTACAGTCTCTCTTCCTTCATTACAGTCTTGGACGTGGAGGCATTCGAACGATTACTCGGGCCGTGCATGCAACTGATGAAACGCAACATAAACGACTACGAGGAACAGATGCTCAAGATCTTCGGCTCGAAGCCGAACATGAAGGACATTCGATGAATTGGGCCGGCAGTGGCGCGCGGCCTCAGCGGCGTTTTCGGTGGTGGTGGCCGGTTATGGCGTTCCCTACCGATGGAGGGTAACCACCGTCGTTGGCATCACACTCATCACCCCCATCATCGTCAAGTTCATTTCCCTTTCGTATTGATTTTAAATTGTGTATAACCGTTATATATAATATTACATAAGAATGTGTCGGCGATGTGTCCGGCAGTCTGTTCGGATCACTTCGGATTGGACCCGGGCCGTGGCTCGACCGGGAGCTACAGGACAGTTCGTCACAATTGAGGGAAGAATCGGCAGAATCAATTTACCGCATACCAATACTACTAATAATTAATTACTTACTACTACTGAAACATACTATTTGCTATTGCTAGTCATATGTATATAATGATAATATTATTATAATGGTAAAAGAATATTTTACGAACCTCTTTTGCGACAAAACTGAACCAAGAAAAGGAAAATCAAAAAAGAAACTATTCTTGTTATATAAATGTCCTTCGACAAAACATAAACGTAACCAAGAAAACACACACAATAAAAAATAAAAATGGTTCGTTTATCAAGTATTGCCATTTTTGAAACCGCAAGACGATACCTTAGGTCCCCTTCGGTTTGTCCTTTCTACGCTAGATGTAATAATTAGTTTATCAAGTTTGAATTAAATTTTAATCGACGATCGTTACTTTCGGAACTTAAAAACTTTTGAGAAATGTAACCGCGGGACGGTACCTTGAGTCCCATTCGGTTTTTTTTCTGCGCCAGATATAATAATACAATTAGTTTATCAAGTGTGATTTGAATTCGAATCGACGATGTCGACTGCTCTCGGAACAAAAAAATCTAAAAATATATAACCGCAGGACGGTACCTTGGGTCTCCTTCGGTTGTGTGACTACTTTCAGAACATGAAAAGTAAAATAAAAAATATAACCGCAGGACGGTGCTTTAGGTCTCCTTCGGTTTTTTTTTTCTGCGCTAGATGTAATAATAGACTTAGTTTATCGAGTATGAATTGAAGTTGATACTTTCCCAATAAGTATAACCGCAGGACGGTACCTTGGGTCCCCTTCGGTTTTTTTTTAAATTTCCTGCCCTAGATATAATCTGCTTTTAACGCTACATTTTAATTTGACCCGCTTACATTTGATCTTTTATTGCCGGAATCTATTACTACATATAATAATTATGATCAATAAATAACATTTGTTAATGTAATTTTCATCATAGGTACCTTTCTTTTTTTTTTTATCTGTTGTTTAAGTATTAATTTCTGGTTGTGTATTGTGTTGTATTCAAGCGATGATAGATCTGAATGAGAAATCGTTTTATTGTGTATTCAGGATGATTAACATATTTGTAAAATAATTATCCAGTTTGCTAATTTCGTATTTTAGTTTACGGTGTAAACATGAGAATTATAAAAAAAATCAGTCAGCGACTGCGAAAATATGACATTTATTTGACATTGACAACTGTCATAATAATATCAAATAAATATTTTTAAATAACAACATAACATGTCTACGATCAATTATTAATAAATTTATCGATCATCAATATTGAACTCATTAAAATTCATGATGATTAAACCTCGAAATACGATTCATCCAAAAAGTGTTAAAGTGCAATTCTTAGTATTTTTAGGTTTTATTTATTTTCTCAAATTCGTTTTTATCTACGAACAATTGCTTGTTATGTATATTGTATTTTTGTGTTCAAGAGACGATAAATATAAATTAAATATATATATATATATATATATATATATATATATAACTAATATACAGGATGATTCGTTGAAAAAAGTTGATGCATTGGGAAATTATTCATTTGCCAGTTTACTAAGTCGATTTCCGATTATGAACATTAAAAAAATGTAAAATCAAAAAAGAAAAATTAAAATTATGACAATTGAGATTGACAGCTGTCATATATTAATCTGAACAAAAAAACATTTAAAAAAATTTTTTGAATCAGTTATCAAAGTATGAATTATTGTACTCGCTAAAATTCATAACTATTAGAGTAAATATTGAAATATAAGTCACCCTGTATATTGTATTTTAGGTTTTAATAGAATGATCTGTTGGAATTTTGCGATTGTGTGTATTGTTTTGTTCAAGTGATAGTAAATCTCAATAAGAAATTATTTATATACCGGGAGATACATTAAAAAGAAAATGATGCCTTATTAAATTATTCATTTGCATTTTCTAATTTCAATGTCGGTTAAACAACTTTGAAATTATCAAAATAGAAAATAGAAAAAGGAATTTTTGCGCTATCTCCGAAAATATGGCATTTGACATTGACAGCTATTCCCAATCTCTTTTTAAATAATTTATTTTTAAGAATATCCTTTGGATCGATTAGGGTTACAAGTTATCGATAATCAATGTAGATTACTTTGCCCACTAAAATTCATACCGATTAAATTAAAATATTTTAATATCAATCACCCTGTATATTGTATTTTGGGTTTTAATAGAATAACCGGTGCGTTTTTATCTGTGAGTATTTTTAGTTGTATCGATTGTGCTATTTTTTCAAATGATGGTAAATCTAAACAAAAAATATATACAGGATGATACATTAAAAAGAAAATGATCCATTACGAAATTATTCAGTTGTTAGTTTGCTAACTCAAATTTCCGGTTATAAACATTAATGTTATCAAAAAGAAACAAAACGCGATATACAGAAAAAGAAAACTTTACTGCAAAAACAAGCAAAATATGAGATTTGACATTGACAACTGACAAATAATATTAATTTAAACAAAATAAAATAACATTTTAAATTGATTTTTTTTAAATGAAGTATGTTTTGGATCCATTAATAGTTATTGATCATCAATGTGCCTAGCTAGCAGACTGACGTGAAAAAGACGTCATTTATGGCCATATTATCATTAAACGACGTGTTTTTCACGTCAGTGCGCTAGCTGGGTGGATTATTGTAGTTCACCAAAATTCATTAATCGAATTGATTAAATCTTGAAACATGAATCAACCTGTATATTATCCTATTTTGCTTTTCAATAGAATGGACCGGTGTCGGAGATAAATGTGTTCATAATATGTATTCGTATAAATTTAATTCGTCTTAATAAGAAAAACAAAAGAAACTAAATTATGGAGGGTATCACCATTGCATGTTCTCGTAATATTTAAATTTAATTTTCCCCCATAAAAATCTCTGCCCCCGCTGTAATAATGCATTGTGCAATTAAATGTGTTTAGAGCTATTGTAATTGGAATGGCGGTTGATGTACATTAGTATTTTTACGAAGGTCTGATTTTTTTTCTTTTACACCAATCGTAGTGATGTTACGAAAGTGTATATTTTAATATATCTGTTATTATTATTTTACGTAGGTGTTTGATGGATGTTATATTAGACGAAGAAGAGATGTATTTAATTATGTTGTTAAATAGTTTTTTTTAGGTTTGGAGTACAAAATATTTTTATTATTTTTAATTATTGCCAATAACTATTGTTTTTAGAATAAGGTTTCCATATTACGTACACGGTAGATCTGATTTTTCGAATATGCCGTTCGCACAGTCTCATCGTTGAGATGTGTGTCGTATTTAAATATAATAAGCGAATTGAAATGTTTTTTCATCCTTAAAATTGATTAATGACAGTTCTCGCAACTAAACAACCGACTATTGAAATTTCGTCGCTTCATGACATGGTTGCCATAGCATTGCGAAGCATATCAAATGATTTGATATGCTGCAAATGATGTGGTTAAAAAATACTAAAAACAGTCAACACTAATAGAACGTCAAAACGAGAAATGTTAAGTAAGTGCGTTGACTATTTACCTTATCTATGTAACTGGTAACGCTCTAATTGAAGAAATCCTATGCGGACAAAATGTCACTAGATTTGACATTACAATACAACCTTGGTATCCGAATAGTTGTGGACCAGGGCGGCTTCGGATTACCAATTATCGCGACAGTAAAAAAGAATAAGCGTACCTAACGAAAATAACTTTTATTCTGGGCAATAAACTGCTTAATATAAAACATAAGGTGCATGTAAATACGTATACAGTATTTAGTTACACGTGCGAATAAAAATCTGTAATTGCACTTTGTCTCAACTCCTTGAAGCGCAAATTCACCGCTTTTTCTTGGCGTAAAATCAAAAGTTCTGGACCACTTGTACCATTTTCCATCGCCCATTGAAGAGATGTACCAAGACATCGACTTGTAACGTCATCGTCGGTTGTATTAGTGTCTATTTCAAAAGCGACACAATCTGCTATTATTTCTTCGTCTGTAAATCCGATTTCTTCTTTTTCTGCAGTATCAGCGAAATCCATTCTTTGGTATCGTCCTCTGTTAGTTTTTCCCCTTTAGAACCGTAATTTCCTGAAATTCTTGTTCGGTTGCTCTTAGCCTTCTTTTGATCTCTGCTAAAAGTATCATATCCCCTTCGTCATAATCGTCATCTAAAGTTTTTCGAAATTGGGCCGGCCACAATTTATTTCATGACTTTGCATTAAGTCAATTAAGCGTTCTTTAAATTGAAAGCCTTCAGCGAGTCCGGAGGATCATCTTCTTCCAAAACCAAGTGGAGGACAAATTGCTCTCTGTAGTGCATTTTCATGTCCTGGATGCCTGGGATACTACACCAAGTACTTTTAAATGCGCTAGCACTGAGGTAATAAAACCATCATGAAACCACTGTTTGAAGATGTCTCGCTTCATCCAAGCACCTCCGTGATTTTTGTAACTTGTAGGCAAGGATTGATGGCAATTTTTGAAATGACTGTGGTGTGTAGTCTTGCCAATTACTAACAATTTTAGCTTATGGGACCTTGCCGCATTCGCACGTGGCATAAAGGTGATACGATCTTTGCTTATTTTTCGGCCAAACGCTGAATCTTCATCCTTGTGCACTTCTTGTTGGCGCCAAAATAGTCCACTGCCATCCACATTATGAATTTGACGAGCATTAAAATTTATTGCTCCCACTTTCTCCAAATACAGCTTTTGAAATGGATCGACTGCCGCAAGATTGCTCGTCTTTCACTAGTAATAGTTAACTGTAGAATTTTAAACATCTTTTTAAAATTAACTAACCACTGTAACACGACCCAATTTTAAAAAGCGCGCCCAAAGAGAGCGACGTCCACCGGCGTGGAAAAAGGACTATGTGGAGTTAGTTGACGGTTAAGTTATGTGCGACATTAACCTGTAAATACGCTACTTTGTTTGTAATCACTCAAACGCAGTTTACCCTAAACCACCCCGAACTGGCACTGAAGTCGTCACGGCCGGTTATTTTATTGTAAAAGAGATTTCTCCCGATATTGCTATATTGCGATTTCTTCCCTGCAGGAACCAAGCGTATAATGCAGATTATACTTCTGGGAACTCGGCTTTCTTTAATGTCAGACGCCGTGTTGATTCCTCTTCATGGGATTTTACGTACGCCTTAATTTCTTCTTTCTTGTGTTTGATGTCCGTAATAGTCGATATTCCTGCTCCACATTCCGCAACAAGTTGTAAAAGTGGTCGGCCGTCATCTAGCTGCTTAATTATTTCATATTTTTGTGCAAGAGACAAGGTTTTGTGCTTTCGTTAGAAATTGTAACAAACACTGTTGACTTACTTATACATCAGGCAGCAACACGCTGTTACTGAAGGCAGAACGCTAGAACGTCGCAGACCGGTTTGGGCACGAGTTTCGGATTTTCGACGTCTGACAATTAAATTTCGGATTAGCAAGATACGACATCATTTCGGGTTGTCGCGATTTCGGAATACATGTACGGATTACCAAGGTTGCACTATACTATGCGTTTTGGTGTTGGTATGATTTTAACATTATCCCTGTCAAAAGTCGGCTGTTTCGTTGCGAGAATTATACATCAATTTACATAATATAATATATATACATAAATATTTATAACTGTTAAGATGTTATTCTTATAAGATGCCATAATATATACATATATATAAATAAATAGATCTAATATAAATATTTAAAAGACACAAAATTCTGATATACATTATATAAGATGTCGATCTTAAAAGAAAATCATATTACATAAGCGGTGTTTTGCAACTGACATGTATTAATATGTTTGTTAATTCATTTAGAGCATACGAAATGAAAATTCTCTGGTTATCTTCTGTCGTAACGTTTAAGACAATTCTTCTCATCGATGTTTCACTTAATCCTTTTAAAATTGTATCGTAATTAACTGTGAAAAACTGTGTCTCCTATTCATCCGCTATCTTACCAATTATATCTTTCTCAATCGCAAATACATTCGCACATAAATATGCGCAATTGTTTATATAAAAGACATATATACCTATGAAATAATGTACTGAGGAAACTTATGTACGACTGAAAATAAGTATTTGTGATGTATTTATCGATCGACAGAATACCAAAACGGAAAACAGTTCCCTAGAGCAAGGGATATATACATATATACGTACAGGGAGAAATACAAATAATTATGTTCCAAACGGCATAATTGTAAACCGGGAGAAGTGGTTTAATTGTTTCTTTTTGCTTCAACAGGATCATATCTTTAACAAACTTGTTCTGAATTGCAATTCTGAACGGTATAGTTGGCAGTGTCGTCTTATCTATATTGACATTATGAAGGAAAGTAAGATCCTGATAATTGTACTCTTGCTGTACGTATTACCCCGACCTTAATGGATTATTTCAACTCGCCCTAAAATGGAGTTTGTTAGGTGATTGTGTAACTTTAAAACGAGCCAGCTGTTCATTTCTGTTGTAAAAATCTAATCGAAACGGGGGGAAATAAAATCTTAAGAGCTTTTCGATTCGGTTGTTGTATATTTAAAATTTTATCGGATAAAATCCAAGTTGTATTTTGCAAAAATAGCGACAATCATCGATGTACACAATTCAAATTTTCTGTTACATGTCGATGATTATCGACGTGAAAACAAAATTTCAACAACCAATCAAAACCAAGCTTTAAGTATTCCCTCAACCCTATTTGTAAAATCATTGTTTGGCGGCAGTAAGGGTGGTATTTATAGTGCGTGCTCAAGGCGGTGCTCATGCTCAAGTACGCGTTGGTGTATACTGAGCATGCGCTATAAAGGATGCGCATGCTCAAGTACGTGCCAACGCGTACTTGAGCACGTACCATAAATACCAGCCTAATGCCCGGCTCCTGCCGTTTTATATGTAAAGCGGCCAGATATTGAACAAATCACTGCTGTTACGTTTCAGAAACCGGGCATAAGTGGAGTTATATTTTTCTAACTTTATTTGTCCTAGAAATAAATGAGGTTATGTTATGTTTATCTGTGTTGCCCATAGTTAATTAATGTATATTCAAATTTAACGAATGTAATAACTATGTGCGACGAAATATTATCGGTAGTCTGAACGCACTCCGGTGATTTTAAATTTACAGATTATGAAATAAGTAATGTTTTCTTACCCCAGAGCCAGTATAATGTACACAGTTTCTTACCCATGAGATTTCTTGTTATTGTAGATTCTTATTTTTGTCATCATAGTACAAATATAATAGGCAACCACGTGCGTATTATTTGATTACGTCAAGCGGTGAAAAGTGTAGCCAACTCTTTATAACATAATGTACTGATGATAAACGAAGCCAAAGCAGTGTTACCACATATACGGCAATAAAGAACATTTTCTTTTTGCATACAAATAGACGCCGCAGTGCTGCCAATAGTGTATCTGCATTCAATCCTACCTAATTATTTGTTCATTATATTGGCTGCAATAGGCGGATAATGACGTCAAGTGGTGAAATGCCCGAAAGATACCAATTTGCGTTAGTTTATGTGGTTACCTATTATATTTGTACCATGCCTGTCACTATCAGCGGCAGTTAATATTCAGGTGGTGGGAGAAATCTTGCCGCGATTCGTTCCAGTTCTGTGAAGCCGACTATAATCTCCCTAGTTCCTGCATTACCCCAAAGTACCTGATGCCCGATTCTCGGATATCGATTGATGATTGTCGTATGCGAATTTAGCCAAATGTCGAATGCAATGTCCGCGGTTATATACGTTAAGGTCATCAATCGAGATTGGAGAATCAGTCCTCTGATGCGAATTATTGTACTGCCGCCAAAAACTATCATCTGATTTTGTGTACTATAGCAAAAGACAAGTAAGAAAGCCTGTACAGATTTCCTAAATTAATTAATATTAATCAACACCAACATAATTTTTTTGTATTAAATTTTATTGAATAATCACGAGCCGCCTTTACAACTTGATGTTAACACATGCAAACTGTCAAGGGAAATTAAGATGTAAAACTTCTACCAATATCAGGCAAACATGATTCATGAGAATTCTATTGAAAATGTACATAGGCGTAAAATTAATGAGGGTGGATCTGTGTTTTTGAATTTTTGTTGTATCGGTGGCGAATCTTAACCTTTCAAGAAGAAATTTCGTCATACATAATTTATGACCAATGCCGTCGTTAAATAGCAAAAAGAGCTGCTTCGTTTTTAAAATAATTACTGAATTATTAGTGTTCGGCAATTTTAGTTTTCAACTCGTTAAATTATCACATCGTCTACCTTCACTTAAATGAATGAATGTTTATTTAGTTTCATCTATTTTTGTCCGTATGAAATAAATCGATACTTCCGGGTTCAATTAAAAACCCTATAAACAGTTTCCTTGAAAATAAATACAGAAAGAAAGGAAAAGAACGGACGAGAGAAACTAATAATAAGCCAAATACACAAAAACGATACTAACCTACATTTGACAACTGACAATAGACACTAAGTCGAACCATGCAGATCTT
Organism: Osmoderma eremita; assembly: GCA_031763485.1. Classification (NCBI taxonomy): domain Eukaryota; kingdom Metazoa; phylum Arthropoda; class Insecta; order Coleoptera; family Scarabaeidae; genus Osmoderma; species Osmoderma eremita. Next base: position 429 of record JARFOC010098635.1, on the reverse strand, counting down.
TGCCTGTGAGATAAGGGTAGATATTGCTTCCCTTTTCAACAGAACTCGAGAAAGTTAGATTACTCATACGACAAAACAATAACTTCCGTCAAAATAAGCAAGCAGTACATATACAGGTGCATTGTGGACGGAGGTTGAGTGGGCGAGCCGTCACTGTTCTTGCCACTTAAAATTCCAACGGAAATTGCCAGTCGTAAAACTTCAATTTGACAATTGTTATTATCCCTAACCTTTGTTTATAAGCTGCGTTCGTTTATTTGTTCTGGAGTGGTTCTTGTGGAACCGTTTTTGTTCTTATCATAACTTTAATAACTTATTCAAACTCCGATGTTGCTATAACACTAAGCAAAATGTATGTAAAACACCAAAAGGCGAATGAAAGGACATTAAATATGAATATTTTATGTATTATTTTTTCTTTCTTAAAAT
>JARFOC010098624.1:0-12756 GCA_031763485.1 Osmoderma eremita | reverse complement strand
TGAAGCCAATGTTTTGGCGAAACAATTGTTACTTTTATTTTTAATATAGTGAAGATTTATACAGTTTCAAGTGTTTTGTTTACATAATATGGATCTTCATCAAGTAAACGCCAAATCAATCCAATTCCTGATCTTGATAGGTTTCATTATAGTCATCTAATGAGCTGTTTGATACGTTTAGATTCAAATTAACAAAATTTAAACCGGGTAGTGCATAATTTACCGGCTTTCTAAATCCGGGATAATTAAAAGTTAAATCAGGCAGATATTCGATGAAAATCACATAGCCTTAAACGCTTAATAATATTAATTAGTGCGAGGTATTCCCTTGATACTCTCTTAAACAATGCCGTGGACGAAGATTGTTTTATAATGGCAGCTGATTGAAATAATAAGTCCACCCATAAGTAATTTTTTAAAGCCTTCATATCTTGGAAAATCATTAAGCAAGTGATGACGCATTAGTGTGGTAAAGCTCGATATATCCGATACAAGATATCAAAAAAAGTTATTTATAATTGTAGACAGCCGTAAACTTAACATTTTAAAATTATTTTCATATATATAGCATGTACCATATCACTGGGGTAAACCAAACATACGTATTCTTGAATGGAATAGCCTGTATATTCTTTTAGATTTAGATTAAGCTCATGGCTCACACCCCTAATATACAATTTGATTGTATTATATAGCGTGTTTCATTCATTAGTTATGGTCAATTTTGTATGCAAATCACTGTGAGTTCGAGGTCTTGTATACTGCAAATGACGCAGTCTGAAATTTTTCTTTTTTTAGCATAGATTTTTTATATTGGCCCACTTTTATAGCAGACTGACGTTTTTTCAAAATTGTCAAAATTGAATACAAGGCAAGTCAAAACTCAAATACATTAATTTCTCAATTATTTTAAATATATCAGCCTGTATTTTATATCATAAAAAAGAAAGAATAGTTTAGTTACTTCAATTTTTATTAAGCACTCTCTATACCTAAAGTCATTTTAAAGTATTTTGAAAAATTGAGATTTTTTGAAATTATTTTAATAAACAAGTTAGTTAACAAAATTATTAACATTTGTTTAATTCACCCAATTGTTTATAATGTAGTTCTACAATAAATGTTCAAAATATGCACCATACAACATTGCAGCTTTATGTTTTTCATGTCACCTCGTGTTGTTGGTGGTGTTTGCTATACAAAGTTTTTTCTTACATACGATCACATGACGAAGGCAATTTAGATCATCTTTCAAGGAAATTGTGGTGTATTAACCTAGTGTGAAGTAATGATCCTTTGTCGAACGTTTAAGGAAACATTTTCCAATAACAGCGATAAATGATTTTCTAAAAAGTCCAAATAAACTTGACTGGTCGTTCCAAAAAATGCGGTCCAATTACATAATCTCCTAGCTAGTAATGAAGCCTTAAGACTGTCTTACTGTCATTTTTCCACGATTCACTCATTATATAAAAATAATTTAAAATATCCTACTTTTATAAAAAGACTAAAGTATCTTAGAAATAAGTGACTTTAGATATACAGAGTGCTTAATAAAAATGAAAGTAACTAAACTACTCTCTCTTTTTATGATATAAAATACAGGCTGATCCATTTAGAATAATTGAAAAATTAATGTGTTTGAGTTTTGACTCGCTCTGTATTCAGTTCTGACAATTTTGAAAAAATGTTACTTTGCCATAAAAGCGGATCAATATCAAAAATCTATATTTGTAAAAGAAAAATTTCAGATTCCGTTGTTTGCATTGTATATTGCAAACAACGGAATCTGAAATTTTTCTTGAATTTACACTGATTTGCATATAAAATTGACTATAACTTCTGAAACACGCTGTATAATTCAATGAAATTGTATATAGGGCGTGTGAGGTATGAACTTAATCTAAATCCAAAATAATATACAGGGTGTTCCATTTAAGAAAACGTATGTTTAGTTCACCCTGGTGATATGAAACAGCCTGTATATATCAAAATAATTTGAAAATGTCAAGTGTAAGACTCTACAATTTTCGTAAATATTTTTTTTTTGATATCTTATATGATAATGGATACATCGAGCTTTGTCACCATAATGCGTCGCCCTGTATATTATACATTTATACATTTATAAACTATAGTCGACTATTTCAAGTAAGATATACATAAAATACTTTCCAAGATCATCTACGCCATAACCCATGATAATACGAGTAGTGTGTGAAAGTTAGCACAATCGGTCAACAAAGTTATTTTTGTATATGTTACTATTCAGTAAGCAGGATATACTAACTTTGAATAGCAATTCTGACTACAATTGTAGTAATACTTACATTAATTGGATTACAACACCGGCATTGTGATCTTAGCAGTAATGCTACTAATGTTCGTTATAGAACAGATACGACAGAATGGATACCGTTAAGTTTACACTGTGTTCAAAGTTAAATGTTCACCATTGCTTATCATAAATATGTAAAAATATACAGTGATCCATTACAAAAATGCTTTTGTGAATATCTCGGACACGAAATATTCAATTGTCTTTCTGTTTCACCCAATCAGAACAACTAGTGCCACTAATATCCTAATTTAACTAACTTCATAGTTCCAATATGACAACCAAGTTAACAATGGTGAACGCTTAACTTTGAACACAGTAGGTACTTATCAGTCCTGCTTCGTTTGTTAAGAAATTTATAAGTATAGGTTCCTCAAGATTAAATCTTTAATAGTTGAACCGGATATAAACTTTCGTGTCTTCAGAAAATGAACAAGGAATAAATAACTACATTTTTACCTATGAAATCTTACGTTTTACTTAAATTTCTTTCGTGCTTCCTTTGCTATAGATTATTTTAACTAAACAGCAGCGACGGCTTACAGCCATATGTGGCCATATTCTGTATCTCAGTTCGACGCTAAAAGAAATTCGTTAAGAACACTTTCGGATATATATAAACAAGGCTTTCGGTACACACAGAAAGTAGGTAAAAGCCGTATTCTGTACCTGCTTCGTAAAAGGCTCGGTATCGCTGGGAAAACGAATGGGCAAATATCTTTAGGGTCGGCTATATAAAAATAGCTATATTCATGGTTGCAGCTGACCGTCAGATGACAAATATTTGAATACATAAACAAGAGAGAATTTTTATTGTTGGCGGTTTCTTTGTATAATTTATCTTAGAAAAAGAAGCAATTGGTATATTAACACCTGTTAACTATAGCTTGTCATTGTTGCTATATTCATCCTTTGAACTTACCGCGAGATGACAAATATTTGAATACAAAAACTATAGAAAAATTTTTATTGCTTGCAGTTCTCTTTGAAAAAGGCAATTGGTATATTAACAGGTAGGAAAGGTAACTTACCTGGGATTCATAAACTAAAAGGTTTTACAATAACAAATATTAAGCCAAGAAAAGTTTATAGCAATTCCAGATGGGGAAAAAAATTACCTTCAAGAGTAGGGGGACGCAAAATTCTTCAGTTGCTAACAAACTATCCTACAGAGTGTACAGAGTCTACTGGTACTTTATGGAAGATGGAGCAAAAGAGAAAACGAAGTAGGAAAGTCAGTGCAGCACAACAATTAATTTATATCGAATATATGAAGAGCAATTCTGCTCTGCGAACCAATAAATTTACGCCAAACAATCCGAATTGTCTAGACGAAGCATGGGAAACTTTGGTGGTTGCATTAAATTCTTGTGCTTGTGGACCTGAGAAAACAAAGGAACAGTGGAAAAAGGTATGTTGATTCTACTTATTATTGTAGTTTGAACTATGTTAATAGCATATTAAATTCCAGACATTTGCTGATTGGAAGAGCGCCACAAAAAAGAAAGCCCGACTTGGGCATTGTTCTGCTCTAAAGACTGGAGGAGGTCCATCATCCTCTACACGTCTTACGAAATTAGAGGAAGAACTATTAAATGTTTTAGGCAAAGTGGTTGTTGAAGGGGCTCCAGGACTTATGGAAGCTGGACTATGTGTTCGAAATGAAAGTATAATAGCTGACCATACAGATTGCTTGCCTAGTGCGTCCACTGTGCAACAACCGACACCTACACCGAAGCCAACTTGTGAAATGTAAGTCAATTTTTATGCTCGTACCGTAGTAATCATTTTAAATCTAGCGTAATAACCTAAATCGCTTGCAAGAAAACATTGCTGTATGGCTCGATTAATTCTTATTACTATTACATTTGTTTATAATGCTATTTTGTTGTATTGTACAAAATTTCAGGAACACCATTGGGGAGGAACATGCGAACCAACATGGAAACGGAATACAAACAACCCCATGCCGAAAATTCTTCAGAACGTGAGTTTGTGTTATTGTGAAAAAATAATTTCTCAGATTTTTTTCTCATACTTTTTCTTTTATTGTAATAGGAAAGAAAAGAAGGTTTCTCATCTTGATGAAGATGTTGAAAAGCATTCCAGCTGTCAAGAGAAGCAGTTGCTTGTTCTTGAAAAAATTGCTGCCTCGTTGGAGAAATTAGGTGCAGCCATAAATCGGCAAAGCAATGCGAAAGAGGAAGAGAATTTTCTGCGTCGCAAATACCTTAAGTTAAAAATTGCGAAGCTGAAGGAACATGATCCATCCTTGCAATTGAGCAGCAGTGACTCCTCAGATTATGAGACATAAATAGTACATTATATTTCTTCTTTTTATTTCTGCAACTTCTTTAATGCAATAAAAGATCTGTTCAACAGAAAAGTGTATATATTTTTTCTACATCAATGCATATTACATACATATATTGTTTAAAAATAAATTGTGAAAGTTAATAAGATATTTCTTTAATGCTTTTTAGATTACGATACACTCTTATCAGCTTCAAAGGGTTTTTGATATTAAAAAAAAAATTAAGTGATTGCTAGTTAATAGAGTTACAAAACAAGTTTTTGTAAGAAACTTCCAAAATACGATACTCTCATTCAATATATGGAAATTGATACCATTCATTGTATACATTAAAATGTAAGATCCATTGAATATATTGTTTACTAATAAATTATGAAAGTAAATAAAGAAAAACATTCTCATGTCCATACTGGAACATACAATGGTACAGATAAATCTATAATCAATTATATATTTTTTAGATCCTATTTAGTTTACGATGCACTCTCATCACATTCAAAGGATTTCGTTTAACTTAAATTAGGTTTCTCATTATTGCAAAGAAAATTCAAGGATTTTTAATATAAAAAAAATATATATTTAGTGATTGCTAGTTAATAGAGTTACAAAACAAGTTTTTGTAAGAAACTTCCAAAATACAATACTCTCATTCAATATATGGAAATTCATACCATTCATTGTATACATTAAAATATAAAATACATTGGATATATTGTTTAATAATAAATTATAAGAGTAAATAATATATATTTTTTAAATTACTTTTAGATTACGATGCACTCTTATGAGATTCAAAGGGTTTCGTTTAACTTAAATTAGATTTTATATTGAAAAAAAAAATCAGTGATTACTAATTAATAGTAGTTAAAAAACAAGTATTTACATATATATTAACCCATTAACGCCTGAATAATTTTTTTCTAAAATTTTTGAATTTCTTTTACATAAAACTGTTACTTATATGTCCAAACAAAGCAAAATATATTTTATAAACAAAAGTGCCCTACCGTTTTATTGTGGGGTGGTGGTACCATATGGGCTCGCTAGGCGGTTTGCTGGTAAAAATATATTTAGTTTCAAAAAAAAGTACAGTAATTGTAATAATAATATAGTAATAAAATATGGTACATGTACACTAATTTGTATGAAATTTTTTAAAGCATGCACTCAAAGGCCCACTCCACATTTTTCACACATAGTTCTTCCTCTGCTATTGCAATTATTCCCAGCACATCATTTTCTTTTGTTACCTGGTACAGTAACAATATAATGTGCTGTTTGATCAAATCGAACAGTGTTGCTAACGCGCGTATCACTTTCTGGGGCGGCTGCTGGTGGATTTTGTTTTGTTATCTACTGCTTAAATTTTCGACAAAACCTGCTTCGTCCTCATTTCCAGAATCTTTATCACTTACAACATGAGAATCTGGGGGTTCTACGTGTAAATCTGCAACCTCTCCTTCATTGTCAGACTCATATGCGATATCTAAAGCTTCTTTTACAGTAATACCACTAAAATATTTTTTTTTTATTAGCATTAGTACTTTCCCTGTAAACCGCCTAGCGGTTCCATATGGAAACGACAATATTTATACAATCATAACAACACAAATTACAACAATATTTTAAAAGTATTAGACAGCATGACTTTCTTATTCATATAAAATGTTGTGTGAATGTTATAATTACAAACAAAGTATAATAAATATAATAAATTGTATTTACACTAGTCGGATGTCCATATTTTTAGCTTTAAAAAAACTCACTGAACTTCAAATCACACCTGCACCTGCTCGATACACATCACCAAACTAAATATGCATCTACGGTTATTTTCTAATATTTGTTTTGAAAACGAACAGTGATAAAAATATTCTAAACAAGTCTGGCCCTTTCATAACGATAAGTTTTAGGATCTATGTGAAGTGGCTCCAGTTGGTACCGCTAGGCGGTAATGGGTTAATTAAAAGCATTTTGAATAAATGTTTGCCTGGCTTCTCTACCTTCATTATGCCAAATATTTTCTCCAGCCTCCTCAACTGGTACCTCTTCGTTTGCCAATAATTGTTGCTCGGGCTGCGCAATGTCACCATCTAACGCAATATTATGCAAAATAGCACGTGCATAAATAATTTTTCCAGAAGCAACAGGATCGTAATGTAATGTTCGATGCCGCAACAAACATCGAAATCTTGTTTTCAATAGCCCTATACATCGTTCAACTGTTTCTGACTGTTGTGTGTCTACTTGTATATTGAGCCTCTGGTGTATTTGGGACTGCTTCAACAATAGGTGTAAATAACCATGGTTGCAATGGATAACCCGAATCTCCCAACAACCATGTAGATCTTAATCTTAATAAAATAACGTATTTTATATATAGCTTTACTTTAAACGTTTAAAAAGATAACCTTGTTGTTATTGTTGTTGCATATGTTGAAATATTCTTGACGTAGGCCATATTGCAGCATCGTGTACGGAACCTAGATATCGAGCATTAATTGCTGTAATTTTTAGATCGGCATCACATATAATCTGCACATTAATACTGTGATAACCTTTCCGATTGATATAAGCTAATCCAGGAAAATTAATGTTATTTGCAGGTGGTGCTATAATGGCTATGTGTGTACAATCAATAAAACCAATGATGCCAGCAAAATGAAATTTTTGATAAAACTGCATTCTACTTTCTTGCCTTTTCGCTCTGATTATGGGAAACTGCACCCACACATTTAACAAATGGCCACACATACACGGAAAAACTATTTGGTTGAAACGACAAAATGTACGTTTAAATAGTGGCAAACAAAATATCATGTTGTCTCAAATAAATATATTGTTGGAACAACAAAGCAAATGCTATTTCAACTAAATATTTATTTGAGACAACATGATATTTTGTTTGCCACTATTTAAACGTACATTTTGTCGTTTCAACCAAATAGTTTTTCCGTGTAGCTGATGAAACTATAGCTATTGCCCTACTCACTGATGCCTGGCTCAGTCCCGACAAAAAGCCTGAGCCCACACACTTTTGGTATGAACCATGTGCATAAAATAATAATGCCGTCAGGATTTTTAGCACAGCCGGCACAGCAGTTCTTCTTTCGCTGTGTATATGGGGTAAAAATCTCTGTGATATATTCCACAGCAGCTCTCTGCTGGATGGAATGGATCACTGGCGTCTCTCAACCGTCGATTGTGAATACGTAAGTTCTGCCTGAAATTGCTTTGTGTTATGTACACATTACACATCATCTACACTTATGACCTTACCTTTCTTGTACTTCATCTCTTTCATTTTCGATTAGAAACAATAGTGAATGGTTGTCCATCGCTTTTTTTAATACTCCACGAAACAACAATATCTTTACACCAAGATTTCTTTGCGTTTAACGAATACGTAACGACAACCCAAAGGCGCTCGTATGAAAATGACAGTTTATAACGAATTCGTAATATACCGTAACGAAGTCGGTAGATACAGAATACCAACTTTTCTCGTGTTACGATAATTGGGATTTATGCACTCGAATATCGGTAACGAAGGCGATAAAGAATAGGGGGTTAGCCTTCCTAATCTTCGTTGACGAGCGGGCACTGCTACAGATATTCCCAAAAGAAAAAAGAACGCGTTTACCACAGGTTGCAAACATTTAATCTCCGCATAGTAATCCTGATATGATTTCCACTATTTTCCGAAATACTCTGACATTTAATAACACCTAATGCCACCACAATTTAGTATAAAATATGAAAAGTAATTTCGCCTTTTAATATTGTCGCGGGTTAAACTGCGCCCTGCCGCCGAATTCAATTCCCCGAGAAAACAGCCTGCCCCTCGTTATCCTCCTACTATGTACATACAATTTGTTGCTTAAAGCCCGTCCCATTGCTATCGCTTATAAATTTCCCGCGTCTCCCTGTCCTTACGTCGAATTAATATTCGCACCGCAAAACATCACCTGCGATTATAATCTTCTAGGCAGCAACAGGGTCGTAAAATTCCGTTTTTAGACGACGCAATTTTATAACAGTCGTAAAGAGGGAATATATTAATCCTCGCCCCCCCCCCTCGGTATCCGCCCTTTGGCCCACATTCGCTGGGTGGTTGGTTGCCCGAGAGCTCCGAGCCGCTATTATCACTTTTTGGCGAAATAAAGAAAACACGTCTGCAAAAAGAGGGTACGTAATAGAATTTCCCCTCGTCATTTGCCCTAATTATTGGGCTTAAATTGTTTTTATAAGCTTCGGTGTGGTTGTTTACTAAAGCGCTTAACTCTCAAGCTAGTGCCCTTTCTGATTGCTTATTTAAATGAGTGAAAAAAGCAATCTTCTTATTGTAATCATGGTACGATTTTGAGAATTTATTGTTCGACAGACGCAGATGTAATTTAGATTCAGTGAGAACGCAAACTCCTATGGAAACATAGAACTAACTAGCACTTAAACAAAGCAAATTATATTAGATCATAACGAATAAAATCCTAACTGATACTTGAAAATAAACTTTTAGAATATAAAAGAGATCTAAAACCTACATGGAGTTATGGCGTACAGCTATAGAATTCGGCATCTAACTCAAATATTGTAACAATTGTATTGTAGTAGTTGTTTTGTATCGCCGTGCAAAAGCATGAACGACTGCTCTTTTTGTAAATGAAAAATACCAAACTTCACGTAAAAGTTTTTAATCGCTAAACTAGCCAACACACATAAAAACAACACACATAAAAACAACAAAATAGCTTAAGAGTTGAAACGTTGAGTAGCTGCGTTGGATTTAATATGTAAATACTATCAAATTTCAAACGGTACCAGTTTTAATTCGAATTTAATTGAGTATTTATGGAAAGCAAGTAATAAAATAGTGGGGGTTTTAAAGGATTTTAAAGAAATATCAAAATATTCGGAATATCCTACTAATTTCTGTAAATAATGGAATTAGAATATTAAACTATTAATGCATTAGTGACAATAGGACGGCAGGTAGCTTCCCAAATCACAATAGATCACTCACCCTGTCGGGATTTCCTAATAGAATTTGGAGAAGTGCAAGACATAAATATGAATTTGATTTGAATGTAAAATCTAAATTGGAACTTGGGATTAATACGCAAAGATTAGTACCTATACAGAATAAATAACAACAGCGAATCAGCTATTAGTTTTGAATTAACAATATAACGATTAAGAAGAATAGGTAAATGAGCTTAACTATTAGGTATAAATTCCTAGAAATTACTAATAATAATATTAGTAAAATTTAATGAGGGGTAATTCTGAACAAAATTGGAATTTATATTCCTAGAAAAAGCTTCTAAGAGATCTGTTATTGGATGCACATTTGTGTTATTGCTGTATTATAACGCTGACAAGGTGAAAATAAGGTTAACCCATCTTGTTTTCAAATGGAAATTGTTTTCTTTTAATCCAACAGTGTACATACACTACTTGCAGGACACAAACTTAAAAATAGCACAGTGTACAGTAACAAATACAATTAATACGTAACAATAACGGTATAGTAATGTGTTGTATACTATAAAAATAACTAAAAATAAAATAAAGATTGACTAGTTTAATTACATAAATGGATGCGGGTAAAGAGTGTTCAGATCTTGTGTGTCAATGGAGCTTTTCTCAGAACATTGGGGCGTGCAAAATTTCAGTAGAACGCGTGTTATGGCTAAGTGTGACAAAGTATATCTGCGACTATAACTTGAGTGCATCAATTTTGTGTGCGGCAGTATTTTTGTTTCCATAATGTCCTTAATGAGCAGTAAATCAAAAATAAAAAGGTATTAAAACATTATATCTAATGATTTTATTATACAGCGTGGTAAATAATAATTGTAATAATAATAATGGCCCTTTATTGTTCAACAGAAGTACATCCAATAACAGAACAATATTAAGATAAATATTAAGTAAAGTAGAAAGAGAAACAACAAAAATTATAAAAATATCATAATAAATACATAAGAAAATAGGCAATTAAACACATACTAAAAATTTACTTACAGATCTATCTTTAGCTAATGACACATAAGGAGTGTCTGAAATTAAATCTAGGAATGAAAATTTAACAATGAAAAGGATCAGGAAAATATTTATTACAATTTTTCGCTATATGAGTCAAAGGAGCTTTAAGGAGAATATTGGTTCTGGGACGGGGAACTAAAAATGTATCGGAAGATCGACTAGCGCTACGAGGAACGATAGTAGATGCATGCAACAGGAGAGAGGAGCAGTCGATTTCATTGTTGAAAAGTTTTGCCAAAAAACTTCCACTTGTGTACTCTCTTCTGTCAGATAATCGTTGAAAGTTGTGATTCTGTAGGAGAACATTATAATCACAGCCTCGTGGAGGATAGGTGCCGGTAGTTTTGAAATCCAAATATTTTAGAAACCTATTCTGAACTCTTTCAACTGCTAACTCTTGATGTGCATAATAAGGGTACCACACTAGCGATGCATATTCAAGTTTCGATCGTACGAAGGAATAAACATGTCAAAAAAGTGTTTGCAAGAACGAATGACAAAACTGAGAGTTCGAGAAGCAGCGGCACATATGTAATCTATGTGACTTGAGAACGTTAGCTTAGGATCAAATATGACACCGAGATCTTTAACTGTGGTAAGCCTGTCAATGACATGTTGGTTGATGGAATAATCAAATGTAAAGGCGCTGTTCCTTCTGCAATAGGACATCGCAGCACATTTACTAATACTAAGATGGATTTTATTAGTTTTGCACCAAGAATTTATAAGGTTTAAATTACGTTGCAGTATATTGCAATCATCATAAGACTGTAGTTTTCGAAAGATTTTAATATCATCTGCGTATGCAAGCACCTTACAATCCAACTGCGATAAGAGATCATTTATATATACACAGAAAGAATTCGATATATCCGTTATCATATAAGATATCCATTCAAAATGATTAAGAAATTAATGTATTTGAGTTTTGAATCGCTCTGTATTCAGTTTTGACAATTTAAAAAAAAAATCATTTTGTAATAAAAGTGGGCCAATGTAAAAAATCTGTGCTTGTAAAAGAAAAATTTCAGACTGTGTCATTTAGGGTATATAAAATTGATCATAATTTCTGAAACACGATATATAATGCAATGAAATTGTATATTAGGCGTGTGAGGCATGAACTTAATCTAAATCCGAAGTAATACGCAAAGTGTTCCATATAAGAAAACGTATGTTTGGTACACCCTGGTGATATGAAACACCCTGTATATATGAAAATAATTTTAAAATGTTAAGTTCGAGAGTGTCTAAATAACGTCGGAAATAACTTTTTTTTGATAACACATATGATAACGGATATATCTGGCTTTGCCACACTAATACGTCAGCCTGTATAAAGAAGTTGAGATACGCTAAACGTAAAATGCGTTCGACTCAATAAAATCAAGTCTTTCACATAAAATTAAATCTTATTTCCCTAGATATCTGCTCGGGCGCCGTCAGACGAATCCGCATAGCCAAACATTTATATGCGTTATGACCTGCTCCCCATAACAATCGCCGCTGCGTAGAAATTGTGATAATGTGGACATTTACATGACTTGACTCAGATCCAATCAGTTCGGAAACTATCAGCATGCAAGGTTTAGAAATTGCTCCTCTCCACCGCCTTATTTACAATGTAAATTGGCACAGTACGGGCGAACCGGAGCAATGCACGTTACCTCAACACGAACACTTACATTTAAATTATTATTATAATGATTACTAGGGTTACTTTAAAAGCACAATAAATTATCATAATAGCTTCCGTTTTGAGGATCGGTATTTGTTTTAATACGACAACTACGTTAATTAAAGTAAAAGTTTTCGTGCTTAGATGAGTTTATTTTGAATAGAATTTTTGCTAGGGACAATATTAATGAGTGGGTAGAATGTGGGTTATTGGTATAATATAATAATAATTATAATAAATTTTTTTATTACAAAATATACCATATATACACATATATATAACAACAATATTAGCTAAATATTATCTATATATATTCAATTATTGCTTAAATACTTTTTACAATAACATGGTTACCTCTTAAGATATAATACTACAATG
>JARFOC010098614.1:0-12757 GCA_031763485.1 Osmoderma eremita | reverse complement strand
CAAAACTCACATAATGTATGTATATAACATTTAACAATGGAATGCCCCTTGCAGGTGTCAGAAGAAATTCGAAAATGCAATTCGGTACTACTTGTTGCGTATCACTGTACATGTGTCGTCGTTTCCATTTCATTTTCACTTTCTTCGTAAAAAGCGCTTTTGCAAAATAGCAAATAAATGAAATAGTCTCTTTTTTATGATTCATTATTAACAGGCGGTATTACGGTATTACTACCACAACATTTTTGAGGTTAGGCAAACTCAGATACAATACCATTGATGATCAAAGATTTTTTAGTAAAATGTTTAAGAAAAATATATGTTTACGTTTATTTCACCCAAAAAAATGGAAACAATTTTATTTCAGATACATTCTATATTTCACGTATTCAAACACACTTCGGAATAAAATAGACTTCTATGAGACACTTGAATAGGACTTTTTTTAAGTAGGCACAATTATCACAATTATAGAACTATGTACCAATTATCATTTTTTATATTGATAATGAGGAAGCATCACTTAGAGAGGACATTTCCGATGATGATCCAGTAATAGCGGTAATAATAAATTCTTCCATCAGTGACCTGTAAACACAGAAGTAATCATTTTGATCCTTTTACGATCAAGTTTTAGTAATTCTCGGGTTTTGACATGATTGGTTGAAATACACTCCTTGGCATGTACCAAGCCAGGAGAACTGCTCCACTTTCTGCAGCATTTTCTGTTTTAATCAGAAGCAAATTTGTCGTTTTACTATCGAAGTTGATATTCCAATTACCGGTTCTGGACCCCGGAAGCACCCTTTTTTGTAAGGGTGTCGGCTGCCTCATTGCCTTGAATGAGGGAGTGACCCGGGACCCAGGTTAGGGTTAGTTTGTTGCCCCTATTATATTTAGAATAGTTTTGCAGCTCCAGATCAGTTTAGAGAGGCATTTGTGCGCCTCCAATGCTTTCAATACAACCTGACTATCACTGAAAATTTTTATTGATTTGTGTTTGAGGTTTTATTCAAAATCTCTCTTGCGCACATCTCACTGGCGTAGATTTCGGCCTGAAAAATTGTTGCATATTGCCCAAGGTTGTAGTGTTTCTCAACTCTCGGGTTACTGCAGAATATTCCTGCGCCAACGCCCTGCTGTGTTTTCGATCCATCCGTAAACCGGCAGGTGTCTGCTTGCGTCAGTTTGGTTTCGTTACATCTCCATTCCTCTCTGTTTGGATTGGAGGTAGTGAAGAATGTATCGATCATGTGACATTCGCACATCAGGTCAGTTGGCATTCCCAGCATGCCGTCGGAGATAACCGTATCTAGCAGTTTATTTGCCAAGAACACATAAGGTGATTGATTCGCTATATGCCAGTGTGGAAATGTGGTTAAACCGATCTCCCTCTCCAAAACAATATGTGGAGGCGGGATGTCCAGAAGAATTTATAATGTCAAGCACGGGGTGGAAGAGATTGCTCCCGTAATTGCTGTGCTCGCTATCCTTTGTATAGATGTGAGTTTTGCTGTGGCAATAGCCGCTTGCTGTGCGCTTTCCGCCACCAAGCTATTGCCTCATAAGTGATGGTCGGACGTATTACCGCCACATACAACCAGTGAATTAGTTTTGGAGGTAACCCCCAAGGCCTTCCACATATCCTGCGACAAGACCATAAGTACAGCCTTGCCTTTTGGGAAACCTTTTCCAGATGCGGATTCCAGGTTAATGTCTTGTTAAATATGACGCTTAGATATTTTACATTTTCTGCAAATTCTAATTTCACGTCTTGAATGGTGGGTGGTTGTAATTTTTCCACTCTCCTCTACCGGGTGAACGGTATTATCGTAGTTTTGTGCGGATTGAGGCATAGGTTTTCCCTGTTGCACCAGCTACAAATGGCATCAATTACCTGTTGGAGGGCAGTGGAGATTACTCTCTCACCTGACCCTCTCCTCGTGGTAATCGGAGTGTTTTTTGGACCCATTTTCAATAAAACCATTACCACTTTCAATATGTACTATTTTAATTTTACTTTCTTTTCTGCAATATGCTAAACAAATAATATAACGAGAAACAGAAGAAACAACGAAGTACACAACCAAAAGCAATCGCAGAAATTTGACAACTGACATTACAAAAACGTAGCGATCCGTAATATTTCATTTTATTCAACATAAATTTCGTATACACGGACAGCTTTTTTCGTCTTGTGTAATTTTGCCTTACGTATTAGCCAATAGCGAAGGTCCAAAATATAAGCCTATCTTGTCCAACGCTATTTTCTTGAAGTGAATGATATATAGTTACATCAATCTGACGTACCTAATATATCGAACTCCAGTAAATTTGTGCACTTGCAGTCGTGTCAATTTTTGATATAAGCGTGAACGTAAAGTCACTTTTGAAACATTACAATATACTTATTACAATAATGGCAAAGACTTTTCTTTAAATAGTTTCTCTAAATGTTGGATTGTTGTATGTATGGACTTCGGTTTTGGCTAAAGCCCCGTGCGAGATGCTTGTCAGATTCTCGAACTCATTTACGTAATGCCATCAATCTGACCAATCGTCAGTTACTTCTGTGATATGTTTTCCGGCCCTTGTTTGACGATCACGCGCTGTAGAGGTGTGTAAGCTTATTGAACATTACTTTTAGGGAATATACGTATGCATAGGCCTACGTAGACACACAGAGATACATACAAACATATTACGTACGTCACCACCGGACTACCGATAAAAATAGGATTGTTTGGCAGTCTCTTATTCTAACACCGGCGCGGGCAGTTATTGCTTGGTGATCTGATGCTGCGGTGGTCGGGCGTTCCTTGTTTCATCCACGGCTTGGCGCACAAATAAACATTTTCGGCGTGTTTGTGTCCGTGTATGCACCTTTCTCACCTGAACACCTACATACGTACCCATCGTACGTGACACTGTGTTTTGTGTTTTTCTATGTTAAGGTTAGCGCTCTTCAAATAGCGATCACATAGCCGGTTCAGGTTTTTGGCGTTGATCCTTTTTTTCGGGATCGCCACGTGCGAAAATGCCGTATTATTCTGATCCCACTCTCTATTCCGTCCCCATATCTCCCTATTCCCACTACCTAGGTGGCCCTTATTCGACGCATTCGTCGTTGATCGCTTCTCGAAGCGCCAGACCTTCGAATTCGTACGTGAAACCCTTATCTAGATTTCACAGGGGATACGCGCCACATCTATCTACCATATCAGAAAATCAGAATTCATTGCGAAGAAAATATTCGCCCCATTTGTCTTATACACCCCCGGGTTCGGGCAAATACAAAGTGCCCAGACCGATAAGGATCAACACAGCTGATATCGACGTATCAGCTGATAGATATAAATCCCGTATTTCATCTAATTTGGACACCACCAGATCGAGAATATCGTCGGATTACAAAAAAGACACTTCGAAATCACCTAGCCCTGGAAAGACGAGCGATACAGAAGAATTTGTTGCTAAACCAATAAGAAGAGATCGACCTACGGTACGCTTGCATACCTTTCACAAGGATGACGAGATCAAACCCAAAAGAGTTGCAGAAACAGTAAGTAAACCATCGCTCTTACAATCTGACGTTAAAGATGAAAATTTATCGGAAAGAAATGAGGAACATGTTGTAGATACAATAGAACATCTGTCAAAATCTAAATCCCTTCAAAGGAATCCAAGTTTCCACGATATATGCACCGCCATATCGCAAAACAACATCGACGAAGAGTTGAATCCGGGCCAATCTGAGAGCATTAAACGTAAACAGGTCAGGACCTTGTCAAACGAGGATTTGTTAAATCAAATTCGACAGGATTCGGCGGAGGTTCTCAAGGAAAATGTCAATCCGCTCGAGCGTATGCTCAAAGATGAGAAACTCGTGGAAAATGGAGATAAAGCCGAACAGGAAGTCTATTCAGGCAAGGACGAGAGTAAATTTGATCCACGCGGAAGCGTGAAGAGGAAGAAAAAGATGGCGAAGAAAAAGACAAGCGAATTTTTGACAAGTGATGATGTAGGAAGTAATAAGTCCCCCTTGCAGAGAAGGCCAATAAAGAAAATTAAAAGAACATCAACAGGCAGCAGTGAATTAAGTGATACTGAAGTCGTCGTCAAAGACATATCGAATGTGGAAGTAGAAGAGATAAAACTTAAGCCGAAACCTTTGATATCAGTTACAGTGGAGGTTGAAGAGACAAAACAATGTAAACCTAACTTGAAGTTAATAGTTGATGAAGTTAAAGTGGAAGAGGTCCAATCACCGAAGCAGCAGAAAAAATTCAAATTTAGCGTTACAGTTGACGTGGAAACCAAAAGAGGCGATAAATGTAGACTAAACGAAGAGAATAAAGGTAGAGTCCATACACCGAAACCCAAAGGCGTTTCAGTAACGTATATTAGACGAAACAGCCAGAGAGCGAGTTTGGGTGATATGTATGAAGGCACTCAAGCAATTGTCCCTAAGAAGACCCATAAGAAAGAGTTGAATGCTGCTCTAGTTAATGGTGATGATATTACAGAGAAGAAAATTGAAGGTGATACAAACAAATTAGATCTAAGGAGAGAAGAAGACGCTGCCGCAGTAAATGGTGAATTTCTTCCATTAATCGAAACAGATGTTCTTGTGATTAAAGATAAAGTTCAGCGTAATAAAAGCCAATTACTTCTTGCAAACAAAAGTGATGATGTGCTGAATAGTGTAGGTGTAGATAAAAAGATTGAATGTGATAAATTAGAACCTAAAACGCAGAAAGAAACAATTGAGGATCAAAATAAAGAAAACACTTTGTTACGTAAGGATTGTAGTTATATAATGGATGCCACTGCGAAATTATCGAATGGAGCAGTTGATGTATCAGCAAGCGGAGCTGTTGAAAAAGAAGAAACGGAATTGACAACTGACAAGAACGACGTCGATAGAATTGCTGTTACCAAGGGTAGTTCAATTCAAGAAATTACAGAAAAAGCAACATCTTCACATGAAAATCAAATAGGTAACGATGTAGTTCTAAAATCTCCAACAAATAAAAAACAACCGCCTATATCTCCTCTACTTATTAAGAAAAATGAAAGCGATGTTAGAATAGAAAATGCTAAAAACCAAGAACAACAGCAATCTGTTTTAAAAAATTTAAGTAAATTTAAGAAAGAACAACCAAGTTCTCCTGAAATTAAATCGAAACTTCCGCCAAAGGAGGAAAATAAAAGCACTGAGAACTTTTGGGCATTAATTGGTCCAAGGGAAAGCGTGTACATACATCCGAGTACATTGATTAAAAGAAATGCGGTATATGCTCCTCACAGCACCAATAGAGAGGTAGATGAAGGCTATAAGAGTGTTCTCGAAACGACTAAAATCAACGACGAAGAATCGGGTAATAAAATCAGTGTGCTGCATGCTGAAAAAGAAGTTAGGACCATTGAAAAGAACGATGAAGAACAAAATGAAATTGCTATAAAGCAAACCGTTTCAAGAGGTGATTCCGAAGACGAAAATGCAACAATAGAATTGAAAAATTGCGGCGAAAATGAAATGATTAATGCTAATCCGGAGACAGAAGAAAACGCAGCTAAAAAGATTGTTTCGAAAGGTTCGTTGGTGAATAAAGCTATTTTGGTCGATCCTGACCTAAAAATCTTTTCAGCACCTTCGACACCAGAACCGCAAGAACCGGAAGCTACTCAAAGCGCCTTCACTCCGTTGTTATCCAATAGGCTATCACAGTGGATGCATCCTTTTAAGAAACCGGAACAATTCGAAGAATGCCCGGTAGAGATTTTTGCTAGACCTAAACCTATAAAGGGCCGCCACATTCCCAAACCCAGACATCCTCAACCACCTCCTTCCCCTCAGCCGGAACAAAGTAGTGATGATTCGACAGAGGAAACAACTGATAGCAGCGAAGGAGAAGTGACCAGTACCGATGACGAAGTGAACGTAGGCCAAAGTACGTCTTCCTGTGATTCTGGCTTTAATTCCTACAATGGGAGCTCGGCCATGCAGATGAATAAGGGTTAGACATTACATTTAACCTTTATTCTAATAATAAATTTCGTTTTGTCTTGGTTTAATCTGTTCGTTTCGTAGACAATATTAATCATTCTAAACGAGCATGTCGATGAGCATGGTCATTTAGGAAAATAGAAATAAGAAATTTTTTGTTAAATTTGCATGCGTTTTATTTTGAATATTTTTATGTAAGGGTCGCTTTCGGTGAATTTTTTTTTTCAAACTCATTTAAATGACATTTTGCGTTTATTAAAAGTGCAAATGAGACTTGTAAATTTTATGCAGATGCAAATTTAGCCTTTTAAAGAATTAATTACTTGGGTAAAATTCTAGTGTATTAATTATGTATACGGATTACATTACAACTCGCAGAATAATACGTCATTTAGTTGAGTCTTTACTTGAGACTCTAAGTGTCTGCCGGGATAATATATTGTAAATCACTCAAAATCAGTTGGATATACCCATGATGCAATTAGTTAGAACTAGTGGTATTAGAATTATATGAACTTTCCGTGTTTTGCGGTATAATTTATAATTTGAATTCCTGAATTTGCAATGTCAGATATCTTTGAAATTATATATAGTTAGCCGGTTTGATTTTTCGTTGAAAATATATAAATATTTTAAATCAAGAAAGTTATATGATGGAATCAAACTATGTTTTGATTACAGTACAAAATCATTTTTAATAAAATATAAAATTTAATATAAATATTTTAAATTTCTTTATAAACTGTTACGTACAGTTTATAGACTGTTCCTTTATTGCGTTTATAATAAAAAATAATATACGTAATTTAATAGAATTATAAAAAAATATTATAATTACTCAATTTTAAAATTAAGCATTTTTTTCTATTCCTCCTGGATTTTGCATGTTTATTGGGTTCATCGCGAGCAACTCTGGTCGCGGAGGCTTCGACAACATTTATGGTACCTTTTATTTATAACATTGCTATACGGGTATTTTTCTTCTCATATTTTATTATACAAGCTGTCCACGGAACAATTAAGTGCCCTGAATATTTAAGAATCAAGATCTTTTTCCAAAATCGTTGAGACAACTTTGATGGAAGGGGGACAACTTTTAGAGGATAACTGACCGTCACGTCTTCAACCCCCCAGTCAGCACGTAAAGGTTGGAATAAATTCATTTAAAATTCAGATGTTTTTTTTCTCGAGGAAACGCTCGCACCCGTCGATTTTTGATTTTAGTTGCCGTTTTTGTGACGATTATTTCATGTATACAGTGTGATCCAAAAACATGTTATGACAGCTCGCTTATTTTTTTTTAATGGAAACACCTTTTCTTATTTCATTTTTAAATTCTACGTCAAATACAATCGTCCTGTGCGTGGGTATCTCAATACGATGGATTGGTCGACGCGCTCCAATTGAGTGACCAGTCAGATCTTCAGATTTGACTCCTTTAGATTATTTTCTGTGGGGTTATTTTAAGAGTATGGTCTACGTTAATCGAACAAACAACATCGACGACTTAAAGAATATGATAAGAGAGACAATGAGATTGATAGAACCTAACGTAGTTAATAACGTTTTGCAGGAATTTCAATATCGACTCGGATACTGCCAGAAAGTTGGTGGAGGTCATTTCCAACATTTGATAAAATAATTTTTATTTTTTATTGCATTTTACAACTTTTGCTAAATAAATAATAATAGGTATGTTGATGTTTCAAGTTAGTGCATTTTTCTCGAAAACGGTTGGATTCAGGTACCTATAGGACATGATATATAAAATGTTTAGAAGTTGACGTAGAATTTAAAAATGAAATAAAAAAGGTGTTTCCATTAAAAAAAGTGAGTGAGCTGGCATAATATGTTTTTGGGTCAGCCTGTATCCAAGAAATAATCATCAGAAAAATGGCAACTAAAATCAAAAATAGACGGATCCCAGCGTTTCTTCGAGAAAAAAAAAAACACTTGGATTTTAAATGAATTTATTCCAACCTTTACGTGGTCGAGAATCAAGAATTTTTTTTATAAAACACCTGAAGTACCTCAACTTTGGTCGAAGTGGGATAATTTTTGGAGAATGAAAGATCTTCAACTCTTGCCGCAGGGGACCCCAAAAATTTTAAATCATACGCGTTTAAAAGCTTATGTAATTTTCAATATCGTGGTTCTCGCCACTCCAAACAACTATTGCCCAGAACTCATTTGGTTTGTTAATATTCTGTCTTGCGAATAAAACTCGTCGAGCATTATTTTTCTTGCTGATGTAAGGTTTCTTCCAACACCATTTGTTAACAAAATTAGCTTCATGTAATCGTCGTCTTATTGTGCTCGCTGGTATTGACAGATTTAGTGTATTCTTAGTTTCTTTTGACGTTACAGTGGGCTGTTTTCGACCTTCGCGTGCAATAAGTACATCCTCTCTGCGTGTGGTTTTGCGATGTTTCGGTTTGCCCGGTAAATCATCGAATGTTTGGTGTGCATTATATTTATCACAAATCTTTTTCGCACCAGGTTTTGAAATTTTGTATTTTTCAGACAGTTCTCTGTAACTCAGAGAATTGTCTAGGTCTTCGACTATCATTTCCCTAATCTGTATATTGGGTTGAAGATATGATGATCATTTGCTCCCCCAAAATTGTCGCGTCTCTGCAATTTTATATAAAAAAAAAATTGATTCTTATATATTCAATGTATTTGTTTTTTCTTCAACGTTTTTCTTTTGTACTTTGGATATCTTAAAAAGCCGATTTCCTGAATATGAAACTGTCAATTCTGAAAATGGTATACATCGTTGTATTGTAAATTCAATAACGGGGTATAATTTTATCCCTACGACAAGGAGGTTGAAGATATGGAGATCATTTTTGTCCCCCTTCCATCAAAACTTGACGTATCTCAGGGATTTTGGAAAGAAAGCGTCTGGATACGGGGTATAATTTAAACCCTAGTGCAATTTAAAAATTTTGGGGGTTGACATCCATACGACGATTTCGAGATCATTTTTGTCCCCCTTCCATCAAAACTTAACGTATTTCAGGGATCTTGTAAAAAAATAGTCTGGTTTCTTTCCAGTCGCGTTTCCTTTATTCCACGGATATGTATACCATAAATATCTATGAAACAAGCAACGTATTTTTGTTATACTAACGAATTAGTTTTCAATAATTCATCGTCAATTGAAGATCATAGAGGTTCTGAAAGCTTCAGTGGCTCTATGTGACAAATAAGCACTAATCATCTTCAAGCATGAAGCTCCCCACTTTTATATTTGTTTTTAGTCCAATATTTTTCATACCTTTCATAACCTTTTTATGTTGCCTTCTAAATTATACCGGCCGTTTGCACCGATCCTGATTAACCTTTTGATTAAGTAACTAAATTTCGCTATGGACGATGTTATGGGTATTTCAGTTATTTGTATAAAGTGCAGCCAACATTCATAATTTTATTTTTTCTATTGTGCAATAATGGAGCAAGGCAAATTGTTCACTGGTTATATTGCACAATACGATTATATGAAAATAGAATAATATACACTGCGCGCCGAAGGTATAATAGACTTTCATGCAAAAGTGAGTTCTCTTAACGAAAAAAAAAAAAATCGACGTGTTCCAGGATTTTTTCCCAAAAAAATTTATTTCGGTTTTACAGAATGTATTCCATACCTTAGGTGCGCACTGTAAAATTACACACGTACCGTTGTCCGTTACACAAAACAAACAGAATGCTTTTCTAAGAATATAAAAATACATTTATTTTCCAAATCTATTTATAGATAAACTTTCGTGCTAACAATAGAGAAAATACCCAAAAATAAAAATAAATCCGTGTCGTCTTCCAAGAAAATACGTGTCTTCAGCGTCAATCGGTTCGATTATTTCGCAAATTCAGCATTCCTTGCAATATATAATATTTATACATATCGTATGTGCATGAACCGGAATTTGTTGTAGTTATAAGATTTAGTCATAATTTTGCTTACGAACGTTGACAAAAAGTTGGTAGGATCCCTTAACTTATTTAGTTTTTTTCTAAATTAAGTTTTTTGGTCTCTGAGAAATAGACAGACAACTGAAATGACAAGAGATGCTATCTAGGAATGGGAAATGCAGGTCTTAACACGTTAAGATATGTTCAAACATCAACCATTGCTTGCTGTAGTAGACAACTGAAATAACGTCAAGACATGTATATTATACTGCATATTTTAGGTGGATAAGGATAAGGATCTGGAACATAAAAACTAAGGGTAATGGAGAAATTTTGAAAACATAATTGATTTCAGCATGCAAAAGTATATGGGAATCAGGCATTTTTATGCTTGGGACAAAAATCTCGTTAACCAGTGTTATTGGTCTGTTTAAGTTTTTATTCAACTGGTGGGCATTTACAATCAATAGCAATATGTATAAAACAACTGAAATAAAGTCAAGACATGTTGTCTTATACTACATATCTATGCATGCATAGTTTAGGTGGTATATGAAGGTTTTGAGACAGTATCTACAAAAGGCCTTGCATGGCTGTCATTTTACTAACCATGATATATATTTCGGACCTATGTTTATTGAGACATTCTTTTGTTTCTTTTTATAAGTACTATCGACCTACTCTTAAGCTTTTTCTGATATACAACATTACATTCTTCATCGTTTAAAAATATTTTACAAATATTTGTTGTTGGTATCTATGTATTTTTTATTACAACGTAAATAAGATTAATGCAAGCTTCTTCACTCTATTTTAAATTGTTTACGAACCGCAATGCTTCAGAGTGAATATTAGGTTAATCACACACGTGTAGACTAGTATTGGCTATGCCGGACTTTAAAGTAAACTTTATCCCTTTAATAGGTGCTTACATTAAACATATCCAGACCTTCCCGAGAAATATCACTGGATATTGTTATAGGTACATTTTCGCATGCTATTTATAGAGTTTTGGCAAAAAAGAAAAACACATAGTTTTTCTTAACAAAATGTGTTTGTCTGGAATTGCGAGATTTATACGAAGAGCAGATTTAATCTTAAATCTACTCCTATAATGAACATTTCTGCACATCTTAATATTATGTAATATTTTTCGTACAGTTTACAGATTATTTCTTTCATACTTGTTATTAATATGTGTAATAAACATTCGTATTATTTGGATGTGTAAGCACGGTTGGGCCGTGCTAGACATACATACATACATTGCTAGGAATGTGTCATTGAGTATAATTTTACGCTCTGATGCAATTTCGTGGGTGTCGGCAACTTGCATAAATTTAAAGAGATAAGAGATGATTACCAGATACCGTTACGGCGTCTGGTGTTTAAAAGTGTTTGTCGTTTGAGGGCCAATTAAATCAGTAACGAGATGAGATTACGCCAAAACAAACATATCCATCCTTTCAATCCAAATGATTACATCCCAAATTTACAGCTTTGATAACTAATACGCTTTCCGAAAATGGCAGGCTGGTTTAAAAGTCGAAGTGTTTAAGAGGAACTTTATATTCAGAAGTCTTTTAGTTGAAATACATTATTAATGCATAGTAACTACTCTAGTATTTAACTTGAAATATATTTTTTTGGTATGAAAATACTTTGGAAAGTTATGTGAACGTCATTTACGATAATTTCCCGAGTCTTTGATCGTATTGATCATAGAATTCTGTTGTAATACCCTTCTTATGTTATTCAAGTCTCGTATATGACTGGCTGAGAATTCTTCGTGTAATTCAATGGTTTTCGGTTTTGCAGGGAAGGTATAAAGTCTGGGGTTTGAGTTTCATTTTGGGATCATTTCTGTTTGTACTTTTAGTCTTCACAGGTTGCTGACCGTGGAAGCTGATGTTCAGTGATGATGTTAAGATCTTTACTAGTGTCTCTTCCGTAGCTGACTCCTGTATGGACTCCGTGTTTGAAGCTCCAGAGTAACCTAGTATTGATGCACAGTTGGGGTATCACTAAACTTTATTATCAACTATTATGTGAAACATTTATTGAAAAATTATTAATGTCTTAATACATTAGTTACGCATACCATATATCTAACAATGATTTAGGGTTGGTTTACTTGGGAAAGGGATAGCATCCGCCTGGTTCGTTTATAGCGCCTTCTACCTCTGCCACTAGGTCCTATTGCAGAGCGGATGCCATCCTAGAGTTCATCAAACAAGTCCAGGCCCTTGAGATAGCCCAGAATCTTGTTCAATGAGGAATTTTTCAGGTCAGCTAGGGAAGTAATATCCTTTCCAAAGATGGAGTTCCTGATGCGGGTGGCCGCAGGACAGTGGCACATAACGTGCTCTACTATTTCTTCGTCCTCCATGCACAGCCGGCATTCGGTTTCTTCCGATAACCCGATTCTATGTAGGTGTTTTCTGAGTCTGCAGTGACCTGTAAACACAGAACCAATTATTTTGACCCTTTTACGATCAGGTTTTAGTAATTCCCCGGTTTTAACATGATTGTGTGAAAGCTCTACTTCGCATGTCCCAAACCAGGAGAATTGCCCCAGAATTGGAGTAGTTTCTGTGTTAACCAGAAACAAATTTGTCGTTGATTTAGGGTAATCCTGCATTTTAGGGACCTCGTCGGGCGCATGTGCCAAATAGTCACAAGCCATACCCCTTTCTACAGGAAAAAAATACCCTTACCACCTCGATGAGTGAAGAACTCCTGGATACGTATGTCGACAACTAAGTTGCCATCCTCAGCAGAATCTACGAAGGAAGATAATGTTAGACGTCGCACTCTGGGAGATTTGCA
>JARFOC010098613.1:0-38857 GCA_031763485.1 Osmoderma eremita | reverse complement strand
GTGTATTATTATTTTACTTATTTAAGTTTATGTTTAAGTCTAAGTTTATTTAGGTTTTCCTTAGTTTTAGGTTTATGGTTGCTTCTTTACAGGCGCCTTAGTTTATTTTTGTCTTTTGCACTCCGTCTTGACCGATTCTATTGTCTTTGGCACCTTTGAATCATACGTTACTTACTTACTTAAATATGTACACAATATTTCCAAGCTAAAATTGTGGCAAGAGTTACATTTACATTGTTTGAGCAATATGCATCTATACATATAGATTGGATTTTGCCTTTAAGATTAAGAAAATGGAATTTTGTTTACATAGATTTTATAACATACAAAAGTACGGAGTGAGTGCCGCTTCATTGTGATGGTGTAGATGCCGCACATATATTCTGAAATGCACTTTATTCGTGGGACATCCATGTTTCTGTATTGCAACTACATCTAGAATTATTATTTATGTAATTTATATAGTTTATTATTGCCTTGAGAGACAGTTGGAGGAGGACGAAGGAACCAAGGAATATGATGAAATGATAATAAACAACAAACGAGACCAATACTAGCTGACTGACGACAAATTACGAATAAATGGCAGTAATTCGCAGCAACTATAGCGAAGTTGCAAACCAAACGGTTCATACTACAGCAATAACGTATGACAAATCGTTACTAAGGTTGATATCAGTATATTTTTTCAATAATCAATTTCCTAGAAAACTTTTATAATCTGCCCGAATAGATGTAAATAAGCTTTTATAAATGCATAGGGAAAAATGTATAATACTTTAATACATCTTGCGAGTGCTGCTGTATGTTTAACAGTTATTGGTGACTTTATTGATGAAGATTGACAATTCACATTTTTCTCGTTTAACGCAAAAGTATTCCCATTCGCATTTCAACTAAGATAAAATTTTTTCACCTGAGATTCTAACGTCGGTAATTTCAATGGAGCTTTCACTGAAACTGAAGCAATTTTGAGTTATTTAGAAAAAAAAACTTACAGCATGCATACCAAAACGTCCAATAAAATTATTAAGACACAGAAGCAGAATTTCATTAAAAGTTATTTACATTCTATTTTATTTAATTATTTTAGAAGCGAATTTTTGTATTTGGATTTGTGAAATCTTTTACCTTCCACAATACAAGTGTTATATGTGAACCCCAGGAGTTTAGCTTTGATCAAATCGTCTAATTTTTACTATTCCTAATTTCTGATTGGTACTTTCATTGATCTATATTTTCACATCTATCTATATTCATCACACTGTCTGAACAATTCTAATCAGTTATTTCACGACTGCGCAATGTTTCATTTTTCAAGAGGTTTTCTATGTTCTTTTATTAGAAAATAATTTATCTGGTTTTAGTTTAGTTTAGATTGTAATACCTTTTAACTATGAAAATAAAGTTAGCAGGTTCTCGCTATGATTTATTTCATTAGATTTTCATGTTGACGACCAGGTCAAAACTATATACAGTGCGGAACCAAAAATACCAGGGTTATCAGAAAGGTAAAGTACCTCTACCTTTTATTGCGGATATTTTCGTAAAAACAGAAAATCGTAAAACTGTTTACGTAGGCGTAAACATAATAAAAATATCTTACAAATGAGTTCTTATAAGAACATTCTCTCCATTTAAAATTTTAAAGATAATAACGCCGTCTTTCTTACGTTTTGAGTCCAGTGCATCTCGCTATAACCAAAATATCATATTTTGCCTTTAATTTCATCTCGTCTTTGTTTCGTTTCTCTATCTCATTCCTCTCAAAAGTATTAATTTATAGTTATTTCTTGTGCAGCCCTTATCCCTAAAAACTCACGACCCGCCACTGCATATATCTGTATGAATATGCTAAATGTAGTAAACTTTTGTTTGTTACGTGGGTAAACTGTATAATAATGCTCTTTTTTCTAGTGCATCTGCCACATTTAAAGATTAAAACGTATTGGTATATCCAAGCGATGAAACTACATTTATACCCCATGTTACATATTGACTATCTTTCTTAGCCCTTTGACAATAATTAATTACCAAGTCAACTAATTATTTGTTAATAAAATCGCGAATCTACTCGCCTTACTAAGTACTAATAGATAATTAATTGATAAAATTCACGGAAATTTTGCATTTTACGTGAGGTTTAGATATGCTCTTCCAAAAATATTTTTTAGAAATCCTGTAAATACATTTTCTATTGGTTTTGATGCCATTATTGATTCTAAAATGAAAATCATTATTATGCAAAACTGACTTTACAAAGTCTTTATATGAGCTCAAAGCGTGGCAAAAGCGTCAATTTACATAACACGTATGATAAAGCAAAACAACAACTACTTAAAATTTATTGAAGCAAGATAGTTTTTCCGACATTCAAGTAAGCAATTAGTCGCCATAAACTCGTAAGTAATCATTTTCATCACCGAACACACCCATTGATGCAAGTCGCAACGTAAAACGCGACGAGTCGCTATAAAACCACCGACTTACAGAGTTGCAGTTTATAATCCGGTACAACCAAGTAAACTTGGATTTTAATGACAGCCGCGAAACGTACGAACACCGCCATAAAACCGGAAATAACGAGCGATTAAATGTAATGACTCGGCTGGGAGTCTGAATAGTCATCAAAGTAGTTCCCGTTTGTTTTCAACTTAGTGTATTATTATGCATTAGAATATATAAATACCTGGTCTTTTATTGTTTATTCTTTTTTCATTAGATTGTGGGCATTAAACCGAAGAATATCAAGATCCTTGTATCCTTACAGTTCAATGTAAACGAAAGCAAGAATCGGCAACGATCGACGCCTAGGCGAAGAGGTAGGTGAGAAGAAAGAGAACGCAAGAGAGCGAAACAAACAATGAAACGAGGAAGAGGGAAGAAAAAAGAGCTAAAAATAATCATAAATGTGGCCTTCTGTGCTCATTGAAAAGGTTAATATTCCATTATACGCAGACACTAGTGTTACGTGTATGTGTTCGAGTGGTCGACTGGAAGAATGGTGGATGACACGAGAAAGGGAATAAAGAAAATAATTCTAGGCATTACTGGTTCCGATGTTGAGGCAACAACGCCTCAACGCCAGTAGCAGTCAACGGAAAGCCGAGGTCAGTTGCTGTGGACTCATAACCTAAGCGTCCGAGGACCGCTTATTAAAATAGACGCACATCAACGCTGCACCGTGTAGGTTTTGCGTGTGATGAATAGTCTAGTGCCGAGTTATTAAGTTTAACTTTCAATTTCATCGCCGCGAGAATCTGAAGGGCTGGTTAATTGCTTCTGAGTAATGTCAAGGATAGATATTCTTCCATATAGAAATTCCCATCTACTCCAATACAATTTTATTTCTTACGAATCGTATTAATATACAATGCGGCCTTCGGAGTTCTTGGGACAACAGAAACATTGACCGTAGCCATTTAAAAGCGCTCTTTAACTAATTTTATCCGTGAGCCGACCCCGTTTCAAGTAGACGTCTTTCCATTAACTTCGTTTTAATTACGTGCGTTAAGGACCTCGGCAGGGGAATACTTATAAAGAACCCCAGCCTGCCGCGGGAGGCTAACGGGAAGGGAAAGTTTCCTTTGCCTTCACGTATAACGAAATCGAACAATGCAGCCACCGAAAGTATGGAAAATTGAAAGCAGTAATTTGCGATTTAAATGCTTGGGACATTTTCTCAATTGTTTTTATAACTTTCTAGATTACCACTTTATTGATTTTCAAATGTTATTGTCTTTCATCTTCTATTATTCTATTGCTAAGTAAATTTCTGTTAATCTGTTAATGAAGCGGATTATTTTATAAAATATTTTCAAACATCGTCTGATAGTGGCCATAATAATAATAACTTCTTATCAAGATCGTCGCCCAACACAGCTAATAAATACATAGATTAAAATGTTTTGTTGAGAAGCGTATTCACTTAAACTTTTGAATTTGACATTACACCCCTGCCTATTTTCCGAAACGCAGCATAGTTTTACTGACAAACGATCGACTATCGCCAACCTGAGTTAGTTTGTGCAGTTCATCCGAGGTGTTAGATGATGAAGGCCAGAATACCGTCGTTTATGCTCACCTGTCTAAAGCCATTGATCGTTAACGATGAGATATTTATTCCTCACTTCAATGAAATCTTGCTACTACATCGCGGATTTTTTGGTCCCTATAACAGCTTCTACTCTAACAAGCAAATTTTACATTTGGCGTGCTTCAAGGCTGTAATTTAGATCCCTTGCTATTTAAGCATCGAAAATGTCCAGTTGCTTGAAAGATATAATATACAAAAATAATTGCAATATAACACAATCTCAAACATGTACATTTTCCAAGAAACAAGCGAAACATCGTAGTTTTCAAGAAGAGAAATTAAAGATGTAAATCTTTGGTTTAATACCTCTTAGTGTCGATTAGAATAACCTAAAATCCATACTTTTATTTTTTCAATTTATTTCAATAATTATGTGTGGTCTGGTCATTACAAAAATATAAACTCTACGGCCTACGTTAAGTACTTTGAATGGTAATGTTAAAACAAGCTGATTTATTGATTAACATTTTCTTATTCAAAAAGTGAATAACAAAGCACCAGAAATTTGAAGAACAAGAGCATTATATTAGTTTCTGCAGATGTACCGGCTTATATTTTTATTTTCTCTCTCTTCAAACCGTCTTTCGGATGATACTGCTTTAATATTAACTAATTCTGGCACTTGTGTCAATTCTTTATTCACATTTGATTGATCAAACTCCATTTGAGCGTGGCCTTCTCCTAAATATTCAGTTCAGAATTGGACTAGAGCATTTGGAAATATTGCGTTGCCACTCTGACAGAAACAGAAATCAATATATTGATTGAATTGATAAAGAAACATCAACTAGGCAATTCTGTTAAAATTTAATTACAAAATTAATTGCTGCTGCACTCAAAACGCCTTCGGTTTCAGTCCAAAGATAATTTACGCAATGATGTGATCTAGTAGGTAAAGTTATAAATATGTTTTATAATAGAGCGCATTTAACATAGGACATGATTTTACAACTTGGATGTCCCTAGTGAAAGTGTGTTCCTGAAAAGCCACTTCCCCTTCCAACCTTCCTCTATCTTTTTTTCATAATATGGATGTTACACTCTTCATAAGATAGCTGCTTGATCTTGTAGGAGTAACATATACCGCATTCGTCTTTTTTGATCTGCTTATATGGTTCTCTTGTGTTCCTGTTGCTATTCTTCAAGCGGAGATAATTCTGCACTATCATGTATATCTTAGTTATTATCATTAGAACTTGGTATATGCAGCGGAGACTCGAGCCGAGACGTCCAAACAAACGGCACAACGAGAGTTGGCGAAATGAAAACATTGCGAACGATCAAGAGAGTTACTTTTAAGAAGCACTGTAATACCCGAAGAACTAAAGTTACCACATATTACTGAAGGGATTACGTGAACAAAATGGAAGACGATCGATAAGTAAAATCAGCTCAAATCAAAGATGAGAGACCAAATACAAAGAGACCGCCTAAAATATGGCATGAAAGTTGGACATCCACAACGGGATGGATAAAAACCAAGACATCGTCTTAAAATATGAGAAGGAAGAAGAAGATATTCGTAAAATCATGAATTGTGAAATATTAATGGCGATGTCTCCAGGATTTCAGCTGCAGATGATCGCGAAAGGTCCACAATCAATTTTCCACTGGTATATGCATCCAAAACAGGTTAATTTTAAATGTTGGAAAATGCAAAGTGCTCCTTACAATTAGTATGATTTATATACAAAGAAACTTAGGAAAAACATTATAAATACTAAACAAAATCTAATCAGCTTAGTAAAGATTGCAAGGACTGTGGGGCAGCACAATAAACACACTGTTCGGACTACTCCTCCCGCACAAAGTATTAATTAATTTGGGACGACACGTAGTCCCGAAACACGTGTGCGGGAGGAGTAATCCGAGCAGTGTGTTCACTAATCAGCTTAATTAAGAAAAGCAAGTAATAGAATTGTGTTTAAAAAAGCCTTTATTATTGGCCATACCGGAAAGAAATAAATACCGTTGTGCTCTACACTCGAATACAATCGTTTCGAATAGTTTCGCGCCGGTCGGCGGTCGACCTTACGGCATTCGAATTCGCCAATTCGAAGCGGCCCCGAGTAAACCGACCTTCCATGTACACTTCCTGTCTGCGCCGATTTCGCTTCTCCCGCGTGTCTTCCTACCCCCTTTTCTGTGCCGTACCGGTGAAGGCAAGGACCTTCGTTGACTCATACGACCCCGCGCCGGCGTGTTGCCGCATTAAAACAGCGAACGAGAGCCGAGCAAAAGAAAAGGTGATTAGCCCGGGAAAGGGGTTGAATCGAGGCACGAGACGGAAACGTCTGGGACGGGAGCAATGAATAAGAATCTGTGTGTATGAAAGGCGAATCTGAGTGCGTAATAATAAATTTTTGAATATGTTAATCACGTACATACGTAAATTTAAGACCATATACAGGATCTTCGCGGAGAAACGAAACAACCTGAATATTTAAGAATCAAGACTTTTTTCCTTAAAATCACCGAAACACGTCAGCTTTTTTTATCGACGGGGCACTTCATCTAGAGTTGCTTCAGCTTTTAATGTGGCCACTCCAAGGACTAACATCCTAAAAATCTCACTCTTACTCACCATTACATATTATGTGGACAAAGGCAAACAACAGAGGTCTGATGAAGAACATATTCCATTGACCGGTAGCAGCTACAATGGCTATGTTCCACCTGTGCAACCTCCAGTAATTAACTCTTATCCTCTAGGATTACTACAGAATTACTCCTTTGTGACGAGGTTCTACTTGCTATGAGAAAATTACAAGCCAACTGTACCACTGGACATGATAATTTGCCAAGATTTCTGATTCGGGACTGTGTTGCTGTACTTTGTGAACCACTAACTCATATTTTTAATCTTGCTCTGGGAAATAATACTTTTCCTACACTATAGAATGTTGGAAGGATAACACCTGTTTTCAAAAAAAAACGATCGTTCTTGTTTAGAGAACTACAGGCCTATCACTATCGTTTCTCGTTGCGACAAAGTTTTTGAAATGTTATTGTTTACAAAAGGTTCTGTATTTTGCCCTAGTACGAACCAAATTGGAGTACGTTTCAGTCCCGTGGTATCCACATTATCTACGTCAACAATTTACTCTTGAGCGGTTTTTTGAAATATATTTCCTTTAATATTTGCTAATAATAGTACCACTGTAGTAACTTTTGCTAAGATTTTATATTTAGCTAGATAAGTTTAGGTGTATATTTCACTATTTTCTGTACACTTTATGTGAATATACTTATTTTTCTTAGTGTCCTTTATATGGAGTTTTCTGTTGAACAATATAGATTATCATTATTATTATTATTATTATTATATACTGTATTACATATTCATTTATGTTTTTTAGCTTTAGCTCATATTTTTCTAGGCTTACTTATTTCAAAATAAATAAACCTACTGCTGATGCTGCTCCTTAACAGAATATTTCGTCTTTCCAAGATACGTTACTTACTTTGAGATTATGTCCAGAAATGCTGGCTTACGGCTAGCTTTGCAGAGATAGGATAGGTAACTTCATCTATTCATACGGTATAATATAGACACCACCGAGCTTTTCATCAGTACTAGACTTGGCTCATAAGCACGTTTTCCGGATGCTGGGAGAAGTAAATACGTTTGGCGAAATAAAAGCCAACGGCACGATTAAATAACAGCGTGTATATTTAGTTCTGTTTAGTTTGTTTGTCAGTGTCCGTAAGTATAAGTTCGGTACATATAAAACAACATAAACAATTCACAAATAGATGTATAACATTTACGTTTGTATGAATAAACACATTAACAAAACGAGAATTATTCTGTCACACGTTAGGTGACACAGGTGATATCTCCATAATCGCGGGAAACGCAACAGTTCCTACGCAGGGGGGTGCATTCTTAGCCAATCAATTCTCGATCTCGTGCGTCGCGTATTGCCATTCGCTTAAATGCGACCGCGTGATTCGGTGGACCAATTACATCGGTTAACGCCGAAATTTAATCATAGATTCGTATAAAAAAGGAAAAGTCGCACACGTCTAAATGCAATTAGCCTCGAGTGCACATAAACTAAGAAGGCCGCTCTCTCGCACTAATACGCGTAGATGAGAATGGCGATAAATATTACGATAACTAGTTCGGCGGCGTTTAAAACGTTACAATTTATTTTTTTATACTTTGCATATTGTACCGTAATTGGGGTTTCCTGTTGCTCAATTGAACTTTATTTATTTATTTTACGGACAAAGTGTTGATTCTTAAATATTTAGTGTGTTTCGTTTTTTCGCATACAAACTACACATAAAAAAACGACGGAGCATTACCAAGTTTCTATAGGAATAAAAATACGTACCACATGGATAATACGAAGGTGTATAATAACATACAGTTTCAGCATGCATCTGCACCTCTGACGTAGAACTATAAACATTTACCTACATATTGTGCATAACGCATAGAATATGTGTAACTGAATCCCTTCCAACACTCCTAGTAACATAGATTTGTACATTGCCAACCCCTTAATATATCGGGATGAGGCGTGCTGCTCGGACAGTTGCCCAATGTTTGTGTATACCTGGTCGAGTTGTTACGAAACCCCTTTTTCTTTGTCCGTAGGGCCGTACGTCAGGTGTTTATGAGATGTGATTGTTGGATCAGAAAAGCAAATAAAGAAACATATGGTATCGAAAAGGATTTATATAACTCCAGGCCTTTTAGAAAAATTTACCAAATAACTATATGTACAGTGTTGCCACAAAAAGGGAAACACACAGAATATTTCAGAATCAACTATGTTTCACAAAATCGCTAAAACATGTCAGTTTTTGATGGAAGGTTGGAAAGTGCACAACTTCTAGGGAACAAATTATCTTCAACCACCCCGCACGGGTGCCAACCCTAACGCTCTTAACTTATTTGAAAGTTTATGGATCACATCATTTGGTTCTTAAATATTCAGGTATTTTTTGCGCGAAGATTCCGAGCTCAATATCTTTAAACATATTTAATTTGTCAATTTTACTCTTAATAAAATGTATACAAACCCAATCATTCAGCTCAAGTTTTTATTTATTCAATTTTAATATTTCATAAAGTATATTCTCCTATATATATTTTAGCAATCCAATTTTTGCAGCATTAAATACAGGTATATCATAATTAGGTTTACATATAAGGTCTTACCATTACTAGCTTTGCTATTTTTCAAGTTAGAAAGTTCATCAAATTACCAAATTGATTATATTTGTACTGGTCACGATGATGAAAGCAATGAGGCAATTAAATGTTGAGGTTGGTAGATTTTCGCAGAACAACAATTTTATTTTAATCAAAAAATTATTAACACACAATCTTTGTGAACTCAAAATAGATTTGCAACACACCCATGTTTACTATAATAAATACTTACGCCTTACATTGACTGCGTTCAGGCGACAGAGCAGCTGCAAATCAGCACTCAGCGCTTTTAATTTGCGCTGAGTAGAATAATGCAGCCGCTGGGACAACAACTACAACAACTCAGCGTATCCGTTCAATAATGCGCTGGGACTCAACTACTTAGCTGCTGTGCCGCTTGAACGCAGCCACTGCCTCCTTGTCATTTTTAATTGACAATTCTTAAGAAGTTCAAGGATTTTCTATTCGTTTCTTTACTTGGTTTCAGTTTCAATCATGTGTGTTTCAAGTATAGTCTATTAACAATTGTTCATTTAAGTTTCCTTCCAAAATATATAAAACGGTCCATTAAGAAAGTACTATTTTTGTAAATACTCATGAAACAAAACATTCAACTACTTGTGTTTTTATTGTCTTACTCAGTACAAAATGATACTGACAATTTGGTATTGTAATCTATAGTTGCATAACTTTAATAAGAAAGAATGAAGATAAACGAATACATAGGAAAGAACCAACTAAACTAAATAAAAATAAAAGAAATGTACTGTTACAAAAAGGAAATCAAAGAAATAGAAGCATGTAAACATATGAAGATGAGGTAAAGAGGGAATACACTCAATACAATAAACACACAGGGTTGGAAGATCCATTTTGAAGATATGCGCAGGGACATTAAAAAGATAAAAATAGACCTATAGCTGGAAAAAGACGAAGAAACACAAGAACCTCAATATTACGAGATAATTAGAGCAATAAATATTATGAAGAAGAGAAAACCTCTGGATGTGATAGAATATGTGCGGAATTGATAAAGGATGAAGGGGAAGAACTGCACAATCAAATTTATGAACTGATTCAAAAAATATGCGAAGAGGAACGCATACCTAACAAGTAGAAGACAGGTATAGCAGTAGCCAAGAGAGGTGACATGACGCAATGTAAAAACTACAGAGGGATTACGTTGCTATCTGTCGTACATAAGATCTTGGCAGCCATCATAAATGAAAGATTAAAACAGCGTATGGAGAAAATACTAGGTAACTATCAGTATGGTTTTAGAATAAATCGTATTCGATACATGCAGTACATATATTGAAGCAAATGAACATAATCTAGATATGCACATTGTTTTTATCGATTTTAAACAAGCTTCTGATAAGCAGAAAACAATTAATGAAAGATTGTCCAAATATCAAAATAACGAAAAAAATAAGGATCATGAAGAGGTTACCATGAAAGGATCAAACGCCACAATATGGACAGGGTAGGGGATGAAGGACACCATACCGATAAGCAAAGAAGTAAGGCAAGGGGATGTGTTTCTGCTTTAATCTTTATTGTTTGCTACTGGGCTGGATGCGAACTTTAAAAAAAACAATATAGCCGTAATTAATAAGAGTCCATTGCAAGTGATCGAGTATACAAAGGAGGTTACTATAACATCAAGAAGTCAGCAAGAGTTAAAAGAAGCGATTATGACATTAGAGAAATAAGCAAGGTAAGAGGCTTAATAATGAATACCCCTAATAAAAAGACAAAGTGCATTTCAGTGGAAGTGAATTGCCATTTTTGATATTTTAAAGAAATATAAGTTTGATGAAATCGATCATTGCACTACTTAGAGATAATAGTTAACAGAAAAAAAAATGAAAGAAGAGGTTGTAGAGGCTGCAATTCATAAGCAGCTGAGCTACAATTAATATAAGAAATTTCTTAGCCTATACATGTAACTAATAATAACAGTAGTAATAATGAAGTCTTTGAACACTCTTTTAGTATATATTTTGAAAAATAAAATTGGTATCAACACACTGCAAGTAACAGCCATTGTTTTAATATATTGACTACGCCAAATATATTTAAAAAAAGAAAGTTAAGAACAACGATTTTTAAAACAATTAAAATTCTTCACAACAAAGGGTTTTTAAAGGACTAGGCAATTCCTCGTATAATTTACATCGAATAAAAACCATTTATTCTTGGAATACGTATTTAAACTTCCACTAAAACACAACAAAATACTCTGAGGCATTTGCGCATTATTAAAGGAATAGAAAGATTATACATCAGTTATTTAATATTCACCTAATCCAGATACCTATACCTTCTTCATCTAACAGCAATTACTTACAAACCAGCTAAGGTACAACATCGCGAGCTTATTACTTATTCAACACTAAATTCATTAAAGTGAAGCTATAAATTTCGCCAGCCGAAATTGTATAGTGTAGGCTGTAAGTTATTTTCAATAATTTATTCCTAAAAATGGTATGTGTATTTACCGATCTACATTTTTAAAATGATAAAACCTGCGCTCGTGTGAGGCCGAAACAAGAGCACAAGAAGCAATTTTATTTAACGAGCGGCGAATTGCCGAAATGACGTCACAAGAGCGTTTCGCACGCGTATACGACTTCCTAGTCGCCGCTGCCTCTGTATATACAGAGTCCTTGAAATCGAAGGAGTAGGAGACGAGGCGAAGGATCATCGATTCACTCAGCACTAGACCTTGAATCTTACCGGGTCACCTCAACATCCAATTTTTCTATCGCACCAGAGAACCGATTTATATGGCTTCAGGTTGATTCCCTTGGCCTTTACAGATTTTCTTTTATGAAATTAAGGGAGATAATAGTTTAATGCTTCTTTATTGATAATGTAATTAGAGTTAAAGTGTGAACCTAAAAACAATCATGTTAATGAATAGTACATACAAAAGCAAAAGAAAAGTATGACGATACCATGCTTGTTAAATACAAAAAACAATAATGCGTAATGTTGTCACCACCATGGTTCATTGGTGTTAAAATCTGGATATATTTTTTCCTATATCAGAACAATTTTCAATTGGTTGAATTTTATAATTTACAAGCTAAAGAGATGCCGAAAATAGCAAAGTAAAATAAGTGTTGGAACTAGTGGACATTAACCCCGAAGAGTATAAGAAACGGAATATTTACGTACAAAATAAATTTAAACAATTGAAATGATCGCAAAATTTGTTTGAAAATAAAGAAATGTCTGCGATAACACCGAATGCGCCACGACTATTGTTTTACTAAACTAAGTAAAAGGCACTCGATACTACTGGATGTTAAAAAATAAATTATTACCTATATGATTTTCACTCCGATGGGCATTAACGTCATAATCATAATTATGTTATGTTCAATAAATTATTAGTAAAATACAGATCATTTTGAGAAGGTAGGTTATTTCGACTTCTTTTATTAAAATCCTGAGTTGTAATTAATTTACTTTTAAATCTTTATTGTGATGTGCCGGGACACTCGTCAACAAAATTTCAGATTTATTTTGTCCCACGAGGTAAAGCGTGTGAACTTGGTAGTACTTTTTAGACTTATTTCATATCTGTTTTCAGAATTTTTCTATCAGGCAGGGGTTCAGAGTGACAAAGCAATGAAATTTTGTGAAAGTATATATTATAATATACGTATAAATCATGAAAAAATGACGTACAAAGTGATATATTTACTTGGAAAATGTGCTGATATATGACTTTCGGCTGTACTTTGCATCTGAAACATCTCTCTTCAGTGTCCAGCAATAGTCTGTCAGCATAGCATGGCCCATTTACCTTGGTAATTTCGGACAATGAGGTACTTGTCTCAGTGCAGATGGAATATTAGGATATTTTACAGTATGTTTGGACCTAGAAGTCATACCACTTATATTTGTTAGAGAAAAATAGCAATCGGTAATATGATCTGATGGTTCCCTATAAATCGTAGGAATAGCCAAAGGCATATGTCGTTTACCTTTTGCCCACGCTGTAAGAAGTCTGACACACGTAACACTTTTGTCTTCATCACCTACTTTACACTTGAAATACTGCTCATGTCACTTTTTAAGGTGAGGTGTGAAAAACCGTTTATTGATATTTAAATGTCAATTCGACATAAATGTAGCAAAAAGAGTTCGGATAGTTTGCACATTTCCTTGGCATTTTTACAAGTAATCAAATGTTTCCGGTTTCACTACAATAGCTTGAACGCACCACAACGCAACACTTTAAAACGTTAACAACGTCAGCGTATATGTTCATTCACCGAGCTCTAGCCGATAACTGAAATCTAGGAAAAGGAAATGCAGGTCTCAACACGTCAAGACATGTTCAAACATTAACCACCGCATGCTGCTTGATCAGTTCCGGGCTCTAGCCGACAACTGAAATAACGTCAAGGCATGTTCTCTTATACTACATATCTATGCATGCACATTTAGGTGGATAAGCGATTATCCTGGAACATAAAAACTAAGGGTGATGGAGAAATTCTGAAAGCACAATTGATTTCAGCATACAAAAGTATATGGGAGTCAGGCATTTTTGTGGTTGCGACAAAAATCTTGTTAACCAGTGTTATGAGTGCTATTTTATACATTTGTTAACTCATACCTGTATCTGCACAAATAAAAACATTATCTTGGCAAATTATTATTAGTACATTTTTTAATTACTAATGTTGCATTTTGTAAACTCTTGGCATTCATATCATAAATTCCTATAGTTTCTCATTATTTTTATCAATAAAACTTATTTATTTACTTAACTAATTTTATTTTATAATTAAGAGAGGTATTTAAAGATCTATATTGATTTTAAAATGTAGAAAAATAACAAAAGATAGCCATGCATTCGACACATTAGGTACGCACATCTGTGTAGATTTAAATGTATCGATATAGGCTTGGATGCATTATCTTCCCGACGCCGCGTAAGCTAGCTGGTATTAAACCCTAATATAAACCTACAAAACCAGGTTCTATAACAGATTTTCCATATCTAGTGGAACAGTTTCGCACGGTTTATTTCATATTAAAATCATCACTAACAAGCAATAAAATCCAATTAGTAGTAGAGTGAAAATTACGGAAGCCGCTGTTTCCAGAAAACATTGTCACATTTAAAAAAATCCGAAAATTGATTGGCAATAATATTATAAAACATTGAGTAGATTCTGAAAAATTTCATTTGAAAAGCATAATGAGCAAATTATCAAACGCGTTGCCTTTGTGGCAAATTTCCAAAGCTTTCTCATTTAATCAAGATTGGTCAACAAGTATTGGCTTGTCCTGCACCTAAACAGAAGTTCACGATGCATCGTATGAGCATAGCATCGCAACGAGTGCTTATCTCTTTCAGGAAAAAAAATTGCTAGGTAATGTACAGAATTCGTCAAATAACGCCTTTCTTCACATTTTCTCTCCCTCACAACTCGCTATCATCTTCTTTGTTATTACAGGAGATGCCTTCGCAAGATACCGCGTTACTCCCCCATACATTCCCAGCCACCCGAACCGATGCAATCCTTGAAAGTAAGAGAGGGAAACCCGGAAGCGGTTTGGCGTGGCATTGAGGGAATCGGCAAACAGTAGACGGAGGTACCCAAGGATGAAGGATCATCGATTCATCTCGCACTACACGTTGAATCTTACCCGGTCCCCTAAAACTCCGGGGGAACGGACGCAGTTTACCCTACGCACTTGTATGGGTGCGTTGCGCGCACGTATTTTGTGCGTGCATCGGTGTGCGGGTGTACACTCTGGGCAAACGGGGGCGACGAGAACGAATCCGAAGGGAACGCGAGAACCTAGCGCGCACAGAAAGCGAGGTTGTGCTATTGCTGTTGCCAATGCTACCTACGGCTGCTGGGCCAAGGTTAACGGCACGAACTGAAACTCCCGCTGCGCGCTCAACTATAGATTGTTTTCGGAAGCGAATTTTTGGTGAAATATATGTAGTTCAAGTTCTGTTTATTATCGAACAATTTGCAATTAAAAAGAAAATTAATCTAACTAAAATACTTTAAATGTGAAAGTGTTTTATTATAACAAATAAATCATATTAACGTATAGTCTACTGCAAACATCCAGACCGGCTAACATAATATGTCTATATAACCTTCACTGACCAGGTTTTTTGAGATTAAGTATATATAAGGTACCTTGTAGTGATAAGGTCCATTTAACGTTCCATGTTATATTATAAAAATCCGTTGAGTTTCTCAAAACATAGTATCAAACAACGAAGAGACCTATTTAACATAATGTTAAATAGGTCCCATCTCCCGACTTCTTTTTAACTATGTGCGCTAATTGCTACACATCGAGAACACATACTTCAAGATCTGGTGTACCTCTAGGATCTAATCTTGGACCATTGCTATTTAATATCTTTATAAATAACCCAATAACTTCTCTCATCTGTAGTGCCACATTGTCAGCAGTGTACAGGATGTGAATCGTGCTCCAAACGA
The DNA here is from genome assembly GCA_031763485.1 of Osmoderma eremita. Classification (NCBI taxonomy): domain Eukaryota; kingdom Metazoa; phylum Arthropoda; class Insecta; order Coleoptera; family Scarabaeidae; genus Osmoderma; species Osmoderma eremita. The sequence goes on along the minus strand of JARFOC010098613.1, from coordinate 23,091 downwards.
GTTTGAACATAGTGATTGAGAAGCGTTGTTTTGTATATTTCACTAGAAAATCAACGAGAGTAAATTCTACTTACTATCTTAATAGCACTGCGATCGAATCTAAAATCCATGTAAAAAAATCTCGGAATTACTTTTGACGAGCAACTTAGCATCTCTGACCATTTTTCCATTATTACTGCGTCTATATTTAGAGCCATGGCGTGTATTATTTGAACCTGCAAAGATTTTGACAACATTGCGCCTCTTAAATCCCTGTTTTATTATCTGCTTATCCAGTATCCTATGAAATTCATATAAACGCAATTGAAAAATTCAACGGAAGTTCCTAACGTAGGGGAGGGTGGGCCACATTGAGACACGGCCCTCAGTGAAACATTCTAGTTTTCTTTTTTTGCAATCGGATCTATGCTACTATCTGTACAATTTAAGAAAATTTGACATCACATTTTCATACCCACAGCAATTCACTTTAGTAATTACCATTACACTCAATAACCTTTTGTCAGTGTGACACCAATTTTTGTATGCCGGTATTGTAGAGCTCTATGGATTTTTAATCGAAAGATTGACAGACTGCATTTATTGCATCAACTCGAGTTTTGAACAGCTATCCATCTGGATCCTTTAGTAGTGTGTCGTTTCTCTACTGCCGAATGTAAATATTTTACATACATTCAACTGCGAATTTGGAGTTAGGTTTATCTGTTAATTAGTATAAATATAAACGTAACACTACGCTATACTATATAGAGTTTGCTTTGCTTTAATTAGTTTCTGATAACCTATAATTTTTTTATATTACATTACATTGATGCATGTATTACGACTTCTATTTTTTTACAAGAATGAAACGTTTATTATTATTCGATTTTATTCTAATATTAGTGTATTTGACCACGATTATTGATGTTATTCTTATACTTACTATTACACAAGATGTGAAAGCTTTACACCTTCTTTTAAAAATACAAAAACATATCCTTCAGTGCCCATACCTTTTAGTAGTACTATACCGCATTGAACTAAACGGATAGGAAATTCAATAGTGCTTAGTAAATTGCTCACGCAGTTTTTCGTGTTGACGAAAAGAGACAATGTTAAGTTCATTGCCCGTTCATTGTCCCTAAGGTGTAACGACCTATGGGAAGAGACAACAAGAATCGGGTTGTAATGGCGGTTACACATCACCATAATAGATGTTACTGCATACATACGCAATGCGTAATAGAGTAGGTACTTGTTACGCATTAGATAGCTATGTTCATATATATGTATTATGTTTTTATGGACACCTTGGATAGCATTTTAAATCATTACAACATGTTAAAATTAAGAGTAACCAAATAAAACCTTCTGTCATTTCCATAATCCCTCAAATCTATTTAAAATACTTTTTCTCATAATAAAAGGGATAAGTATAAATATACGTGCGTCTATGCATGATAAATTAATATACCGATTTCAGTGAACTGAAAACGCATTCACGAAACACCTTTTCGAGATGACATCGAGTAGCAACGCCACGCAATGTGGCGTAACGGCCAGCTGTTTGCACCCGAACCACCCCCACATGCCTGTGAAAAAACTAAACACGTGCCACCGCAGCAACAATCCATCTACCCTTACAGCCATTCCGGACGAACACCGGGAGATGTAAAAATAACAGGAGCTGCTGGTACCCGGCCAGGTACACACAAGAAGGGCCGAGCGCCTGGAAGTCGATAAAGAGATGAATTCTGCGTAGGTTGGACAGAACGAGGGTTAATTTAATAATATCGCAAGAACAGATTTCGTACGGTAACTAAGTAAATACCGATAAAAAGTAATGGTTTAGAGATACATGAACGTATATATAGTACCTATATTAAAATGAAATTTCTAGCTAATTTTGCTGTACCTATTCCTCATTTAATTGAAATAATTTATTTTATAATCTTTAAAACGATGGCGCTATACGATATAAAATACAGTAGTATCGAAGCATTAAAATAGTAGCACAGAACAATAAACTAGCAGGAGGTGAAGCCTACAACTAAGAGGATTGTTTTAGTAGTCAACGACTTAACAAGCAGATGCTGAATCAATATGTAAGTATCTATACACACTGATATGTATAAAGTACGGAATAAGCTCCCTAAATGTTGTGATATTACCTTTTCATAAATCGACTAAAAACTATCAAAAACTTTCAGACTACTATTTACCTATCGCTACAAAACATATAATTATTTAATTAACCTTTTAGGAAATGCCAAAGATAACATTGAGGTATATGGACATTTTGCTTTATGACCACTTCTTATTTACATATATACTCCAAAAAGATGTGCCAGCACTGTGCCATATTCCCATAACCCCTATACTGTTTTCTAAAGGGCGAATTGACTCTGGTTTAATTTATTTACTACTAGAATATCCAACGCAAAATACGAAGGATCAAACATGTACCGCCATCTATCCGCAAATATAAAAACTTATAATAAAAAGGTACCTGCAGTCGTATTTATTTTCAGTTCAAATATAATAATTTCAATTCTAATGCATGAAAATATTATCATAAAGTATATACCTACTAAAATTATATTTTACCCGAAATCTATTTATTTATATATGTGTGCATAACAGCATAACTTTTATTTTTATATAAAATTCCAGGTAGTCAAAAATAAACGTGATAAAATAGAAAATAAAAACATTTCTATAACTTAAAGTTATTCAAATATATACATAAATTACTATATTATATCCAATTAATAACGAGCGTAGGCAACTTATTTCGCTGATCTAAAGTGTGAGTTGCTATCCGAAGCGAATGTTATAAAATTTTGGTGTTGGAATCAAATTAATGCAAGTGTTTATAATCTGCCAAAATATATACACTATTCGAGTTGAGATATAAAAATGAGTACATAAAACATCAGAGTTAAATTTTCATTTCGTCTTTAATGTCTTGCCAAAAAGTCAAATTTAAAATAAGACTAATTATTATAATTGAGATAGAAAAGCGTTGGCACTAAGGTTCAAGGTAAGGAGTACTACGTCTACATTTAGTGCTCCTGCGTTTAATGAACAATACTTAACAAATCTAAGTCGAAATCTAATTCGAATAACTAGTAAGACCATTTGATATTTCAAAGATGCATTTAGCTGTATTATTCTATCCTAATTCGCATGCAATAAAGGTATATGCAATTTGCGTACGCACTAAATGACAAACATCAGCACTTCTCCATTGGGTCCGTAGCGAGCAGGGGCAAATGACCCACGTCCAGGTTTGTTGCCTTCATTGTCATGCCGAGCTCCATACAATGCCGATATCAAAACAACAACAGCAGTAATAACTACTGGCCGATATATGTATGTACATACATATGTAAACACAATATATGCATTTATTTGTACGCGAATGTGTGTGTGCATAAATTCTTATGGAGCAACAAGATCGATGTTCCCATCTACATTGTTCTCAGCGCCCATTACAGTTAATACGAGTTATTGATAGTGTTAATAACATTCCTACAAAGCTATATAAGTTAGAAGTACATCCATGCGTACATATGTATATAGAATACGATTATGTTTGTCACCACAGAATTCATTAATATTTTTAATTTAGTTGCTAGAATAATTGCGTTTTATAAAAGTTTTAATATATACATTTGACATGATTTCTTTTCAGGTGAGGATATTAGTACGAACTATATTAACTACATTGTCGTGTAGCTTCACAACAAAATGGGATTTACACTTTAATAAACCAGTGTTCTTTAGAATTTTAGTTAAGAAAAGCTAATGAATACACAAATATCTATGACGTTCTGGATAAATATCTACATTCTAAAATCTAGTAAATCACTTCTGGGTGGACGCTAGGACAGATTGAATCACAAACTTGAAGGAACGAATTATGCTTACATTACTTATTGGAATCTTTAGTTTTGATCTACATCATCCAATAGTCAGAGTTCGTAGAAAGGACGTATTTATAAATATCTCGTTTGGGTCGTTAGAAATGATTAGAAAAGAGGAAGTCTGACTTTAGGGCGGTGGAGATCACAACTAAATTAAAATCAAGTCAAGTTCTGGATTCAGTCCCGCCTACTGACCATCTAGAATCGATTTACTGTATTTTAGAACGCAGACGTTTTTCAAAAGGTTTTAAGCTTTTTCTTAACTAAAATGCCAAAAAACACTAATTTACTAAAGTGTCAACTTTATCTGCTTTTTTTTACTTTGTAATATACAAGTACATTTTTCGTATTTCAATTTCCTGCAACAAACATATCCTGTATAGCACAGAACATACGTAATTATTATTCAAGGGGTATAAAAAATAGTATCACTACAGTAATGCACTTATGTTTTTCTTCTTAATTGAAATGTATTTGTCAACACATAAAACTTGAAAAGGATATCAAACTATATGTTAAATACATTTTATAAATCTTCCCTTCAACAAATAGTTACAGCAAAAATATTTGATGGTGTGTTTCTTATATGTTATTCCTTCGAAGTTTTTTCGTTTAATTTTATATTTGTTTTTATCTAGAATATTCAGATAACGTAGAGAGCCCACGAAATTCAAAGGCTACCTTTTTGTAATTCATTCGGCAGTCGTCCGGCTCTAGCGGGGTGCGCGCGTATATCTTTCCTCTATAGATCGTCTCAACCTCCGTATGCAGTATGGGATATAATAGCAACTTTTATCTTTTTTTTATCCTTAGTTGCTAGCGGATTTGTTCCTAATGCTAAATATACATTCCTCTGCAAGAAAACCACTGCTGATGTTCATCATGAGATGGATTCAGACACATACGAGGATTGGTATATTAACAAATAGCTCCAAATATACCTTAGAAGTTAGTAATTGCTCTTGATAATGTTTCCTATCACTGCAGAAAATTAGAAAAAATTGCAACAGCAGCATGGAGAAAAAACAATATCATTGATTGGCTCCGTAAGAAACAAATACCAACCACTGACGATATGCTAAAAAGGAGCATGCTGTTTTGCGTGTCACAAATTAAACCACAGTATGATAAAAGCAGGATTGATGAACTTGCAAAAGAAAAAGGTCATGAAGTTCTTCGATTACCACCTTACCACTGCGAGTTAAATCCCTTTGAAATTGTATGGGCACAAGTTAAAAACTGTATAAAAATGAATAATACCACATTTAAGGTGGAGAAATTAATTAAAAGAGCATATAGCCCTGTAACAGTTGATAATTGGCAAAATTACATCAAACATGTAAAATATATCAAAAAGGAAATGCGGATAGTGGATAGTTTTCAAGATGACATTGAAGAATTTATTATTCATGTAACAGATTTGTCATCATCCGAAGATCAAACTGGTTCATGGACTGACTAAAAGTTGAAACAAGACATATGTGTGTGTAATCGCTATTCCTTTCTTAAATATTATTGTATTGTATGGAAATCTGTATGATTCCAGCTATTTTTGTTAGGAAAGTGGAAACTATTAATTGTTAAAGGATTATATATTTTACTTTAAATTTAATAAATTGTATAATCCCCAATTCCTAAATAAATGTTCGAAATATAAATTACGTTAATGTTGAGTAATGATAAATATAATTATGGGCTTTTCCACTGATTCTTCTATAAAAAAAAATAATGCTTTCTTATACTTCACTGTTTTCCTCAAAATATGCATTTTAACTGTCAGAAACCCAAATAATGGAACCGGAAGTAATAATGTACAGCTGATTCGACGATTTCGGCAACCGTGTATCGAATTCTGATAAGCTCTGTACCGCATTCGGAGGTTGAGACAATCTATAGCTCGCACTGCCCGGCTATACTTTTCCAAGAGTGTACTACTAAAGCGGCAATGACAATCATTTTAAATTGGCCATTAGATATACTATATTTATAAATAAAATAAATAAATTACATGTAAACAAACGGGGAAATATTCTCGATAATCGATAAATACTCGAGTGATCATTCGTTTAAAGAACTCGAGTACCAAGTATACGATTATTGAAATCACTTGATTATGCCCATCATACGTCATACATTCAATATTATCTGCTAGTTTAAAACGTTCTCTCTGTCCTACTTCCTTCAGTTTACTACTTATTTATGCTTACTGGTGATTATCTGAACCAAATCTATTTATCATCGTTTGGTTATAAAATATTTACGGTTATTCAAAGTAGATTTTGTTATAAAAGTTACCACCTTTCGTCCTTAGTTGCTTAGTTACTACACTTCTATATTTTCATACCAGACAGATAACCTTCTCATCGATTTGTTAGCTTGAAAAGAAACAGTTTGATTATTCTAATTAATAATCAAAGTAGAGCACAAAGAAAAAAAGATCCTTGGCAACACATACTAAGGTTGATCAAATTTGCCTCTTTAACACGTTTTAACTCACTCACGCGTGTGGTACCTAATTAATAACAAACGAATTTAAATAGTCGTGACATTGGTACGTGCCGCGAATATCGTGCGCGGTACCCTTGAAATAACGATATAATGCGGCATGTTTATTTGTACACTACCACCAATATAAATCAGCGTTTAATTAATCAAAAAAATGATGGCTAATCGCATTACTTTATTATTAGCGCGGTTGGTATTTAATTCACCATCGACGCTGTAATTGCGAAATGTTCCGTATGAAATAAAAGTCTTAAAACCGAGCAATTAAATGTAGGAAAAAATAAATGTTAATGTAGTATTTGTATAACATGATGATTTAATGAATAAAAGTTTGGAATCAATTGCGTCTAAAAATGTTGAAGTAATCTCGCTATTCGACAAGACCGGACTTGTTCGGCGGCTAAGAAAACCGTTCGAATTAGTGTAGTAACAGTGAAAGTGTCTAAGGGTTATCCCTAGTGTATGCCCATCACATGAAAACGTGATTAGTGTAATGCTGAGATCGTCACTGGAAGTTCATCTATCGAACATTAAGTTTAGATATTAGCGACATATTGTTTGATAGGTCTAGCCTAGTTACGATTTCCAACGTCTTTACGGCGTTCTTATATAAAAAAAAACTTGCTATTTTACTTTTTAGTAGGGTTTTGTTTGTGCCATATGCCTGGTCTGCTTTCAGCATTCTTTCCTCCACTTTCCAAATTCTCCCACTATCACGCCTAGGTAATTGAAAGTATCGACTCCCTCTAATGTAGATTCTTGTGTTTTAAGATGGTGGGATGGGCGTACCTATATTCTCTTCCTCTCTTCATATATTTTGTTCTCTATTCATTTATTTCCAGACATAGTTTTTTGCCTGTTTGCCTAGGTGATCCATAGCTCTTATTAAGTCTTGTCCTCTATTCCCTACGGCGCGTATTTATTCGTATTTAATTTATCATAATGTTTTCGTAATACGTCTTATAGTATTGAATTAAGTATGGTTCATTTCCAAAGATTCCGTTGTTATTCTTTGAAATCTCATTTTCGCTGTTGTATTATTTAGGGTGATTTCCAGCAGTACTAGCTCTATTAGCCTTTTTTTCTGTTAACTAAATCAAAGCCAGATATCTATGAAGGCTACTTGAAATTTGAATAATGTACTGACATTGTTATTAATATTTTCTACTCGGAAAGAGTTAAAATATTTAAATGAACTAAATTGTTAATCGAAAAATTTAATCATATTCGTAATGTTCCACGTAAAAGAAAACAATTGATGACATTATAATCCCAAAAATTTGACACGCGTCAAAGTTAACTATCAGATTCGTAAGAAAGTATTCTGACACATTTTTCCAATCCTGTATATAATTTTTGAAAAAACTGCAGAATTTGCGTTTTGGCTACCCATTATATTCCAAATAGACTTCAATAAACATGGTCCTTTTAAACACAAATGTTCGTTTGAACTTTAGAACGAAAGTTTAGAACGAAAACTAGAAACCAAGAGCACTTTATAAACGCTCCACTGATAAGAGTGATACACTCGCAACTGTACTGTGAATTTCAAAAACACAATAATATTGTGATAATCGAACTATCTATCGTCCATTCAAGATGTGAAAGTCACCTCTACCCAAGTTCCTAAATAATCCGGGTACAAATGACTAAAACATTTGAGTAAACAGTCATTTAATTACCATGCCATTATATTGGATATATTTGGTTACTCTCGTTTATTTGTGTAGGTACAACGCAATAATTTTGCGCACCGCGATAAGACGACAATAGCAAATTAACGGGTTTAAGTGATATTTTCGGCGATCAACAAGCGCACTTGCGTAGGATAACCCACACTCACTACTATGCAAACAGTCCATGTACACTAAAGCGAAGGTTTGTACGTTAGAAGCATCAATGTATTGTACTAAACACATGTATACGAGAGAATTGAGTAGAAGCCAAATAAAATTGTCAGGGTCAGGTATGACACAGTTTTCAACATCGCGACAGTTATCTCTACAGAGAGGCACGCTCGCAGTACAAAGGAACACGGTACATATACACAGAGATTTCGTTTAAGAATAAACAATATGGTGATTAACATGAAATATGTACGTATACGTTATGCTGGTTTTTATCAATGTACACGTCAGTGACTGGCTATGTATATCGTTTGTTGTGTAATTTTTTAATAATTATAATTTTAAAAAGAACTTGTATAGATCTATGATTAATGAAAAACAAATAAAGAAATTGTAATGCTTGAAAAGGAATTAAAATCAATGTGCATGTGTATTAATACATGCATTTATACCGACAGCACATATTATTTAATTAGTCTGAATGCAGAAATATCTGCATAGGTTAGCGGGTTCCTTTTCTCCAAGACACAAAATGCAGCTACTGTAAATAATACAGTAAGCGCAAAATCTTAACTTTAGTATAGTCTCGATATACGCGAAATGGCCAATTCGTGAACGTTTGAGTCTATGTGGTGGACAGGGCGGCACGTGCATCAGATTTGCATTATATAGCCATGACTTTTCAGGTGTCCATCGATCGTATTTCCTATTATACAATTAATAGGTACTCCTCAACACGTATATTATGATGTATGACATACTATCCGATACTTACACAGCCCATAGTGGGGTACCTCACGACTCTAATCTTGGACCATTGTTGTTCATTATGCTCATGAATGAGGTATGCGATCAAATAAGGGTCGCGTGTTTACTCTATGCTGACGATCTTAAGATCTTTGCTGCCATAAATGATTTTGAGAGAGCGTTACAATACGACCTGGATATGCTTATCGACTGGTGCGCAAATAATGGCCTTTTGCTTAATATTGAAACGTGTATGACATACACTCGAAAATCTACGGTGTTAACATATGAGCACAGCATCAACAGCACCAATATTGACAGGCTGGTTTCGATAAAGGATCTTGGGGTTGTCTTTGATAGTCAGCTCCGTTTTGATGAACAGGTTGTAAAAGTATGCAGTGATACCCTGAAATTGTTGGGATTTATTATTCGCTCCTGCAGAAACTTTACCAATATTGACACCATGATTAGAATGTACATAATCTTGATTCGCAGTAGGTTGGAATACTGCAGCGTTGTATGGACTCCTATGTATCACAAACATATTAATATGATGGAATCCGTACAAAGAAAATTTTTACAATATCTCTTTTATGTTAAATACAGAAGATATCCGCATTACAATATGTCCTACTCAACGCTTCTGCAAGAATTTAATTTTACCTCTCTGCAAGATCATATAAAAATGATTGCAGTGTGCTACTTACATAAAATTATTCATTGTAAAATTGATAATGCAGAATTTTTAGAGAAATAAAATTTGTATATCCCCTGTTTTAACTCTGGCAATTCCGTCACATTTGTTCACACTGCGTCCCACACGAACTATTTAATGAATTCTCCTGTTTATAATTTATATTGGAACTATAATCAGGTTAATTATGCCCTAGACATAACAATAATTATAAAGAGTTTTATGAAACCGCTAAGGATTGTTTACTATGAGTTAGTATTTATCTATCTAGCCTTAGAATATTTTTTTTGTTTTTTTATTTGGTCAAACTAAGCTTAATTCAACTTTATGAATTTCGCCATAATTATGGTACATTATTACTTATTTGATAATTGTAGTGCACGTTTCATTTAATTTATGATTTATTTATATAACCCTATAATTGGACTATTTTCTGTTGGGTTAATAAACATTATTAATAATATTATTGAATTTGAATGAGCCGAGTATAATATTAAGTGCCTTTAAGGCAGTGGCGCTTCATATGAGAGAATATAAGTTTTATTGTGCATCCTCGTAAGAATAAAACACAATACATAAAGTATTTTCTTGAATGTACATCGTAAATTTTACACGCATGGTACAGATACATTATTCCGAAGTACACTTGGAGAGCATAACTAACTATAACACTGTGAGTCACAACACAAAGAACACTGCTCCTATATCTATCACTCCAAACATTTTCACCGATCTGCACACACACGCATACACACATCACTAAGGATAAACAATTGTCAACATCGCGAAGTCTTTCTCCTTTCTTATACTTCTATACAGACTGTCAATGTGGTACTTGAACAACTTTTCAAGGCAGTCGCCCTCACTTCCCCTTCCGCATTTGATCGTGCACTAGTTGGACAGCGTCAAGAAGCGTACATACCTCCTTCATGTACACACTTGAAGCCCAACTAATTGTAAGTATACCAATTTAAAAGTACCTTAGAGGGGAAGGGTAGACATATTAATGTTACAAATTATAAAGGTATATAGGGAAAAATCTGTTATTAAATTAATAAAATCGCTTGTGTTTAATCTTTGGTTGAATTAATCAGAATTAAAGTAAAATTAACAAAAGGTATTAATGTAAAACAACGTGTATTGATTTAGCAAACGAAAATAGTGTTAACATACAGAGAAACTTAACCGAGCTTCGAAGTCCAAGTTGGGTATTCTAACGCTCTTGGCGCTGTGATACAACTTCATAGGGTTTTTAATTTTCCAAGGATTTTTGTCTTATTTGCTCTGTGCGTTGGTCGTTCTGCATTTGCAGGTGTTTTTCTGTTTATAATATAGATAAGGTGTATGTGGTTTTTAAAATTCTGTTCTATATGGTGTGATCTAGCAAATACGGTTATAATTAATCATTTTATCATCTTCTGTAATCTAGACAATGTTATTGTATCCTTACCCATTTATATTCAAAATTTACACATTACATACATTTACATATTTATGTAATTAATTTTTTCCAGTAGTTTCTTTTGTGATGTAACAGGTTTTCAATTTACTATAAACAATATTGCATTGCAGTATAACATGAGTTTCCAATATATAATATCCGGTTGCCAAAATACCCAACAAAGTGAGTTACTGCATACACTCCCGAAGGATCTGGAAGTAAGTATTTATATATTTTTGAATTGTTACGTTTTAATAATGTGTTCTGTAGAAGTTCAAAAAATGGATTGAAGCTGTGGGTCGTGGGGATACAAGATATGACAACCGTATGAGCTATAGGGTCTGTGATATACATTTCCCAAATGAAATGAAATTTGTAGCAAATAGAAATCCCACAAACCTTAAAACAGATGCTTTTCCAGTTGTATATTGAACAGATCTTTTTTTTTGTTATATTTTGTTTGTTTTTAATAAAACCAATTTTGGTAATAAAGAGCGGTTTGTTTTTAATATGTGAGAAAATCCATATATTTTAGTTTTGATTGATAGGGTGAACAGCACTACCCGCGTGAATAGGAACACAACTTTCTATCCAAATGCATGTGCTTCTATTTTACTGTTAGCAAATACTGAAAGATGGAAACTTACAACTTTCCTAACGAAAAAATAAAAGCATCCAAATACTTGTATAGATAGTTTTGTCACTAGACGCTCACCTATTGCTATTCATCCTATTTTACGAAACTAATCAATTTTGAAATATAAATATATATTCAAATTTACGCGGTAATAACCCACAGCACCATAAGCGACTGAATACCCAACCAGTTTCTAGTTTGGGCGGGAAGGGGAAGTTCACTCTCTATACTTGTATTATCTATGACTAACTGCCTAGCACCAGATCTCAACTCTGACGAGGGAGAGTGCACCTCCAAATTATCTAAAGCTGTGATGGGGTGCAGTGAACGCATCTAACGTTTCGTTACCAGGCGGACACAGTGTATATGTAATTAAAACTTTGCGCTTACTGTATAACCTGTTTACTGACCTACAGTATACTCATCACATCCATATTTGTATATATCTGTATAATTCGACTAAGACGGGCAAATCTACATCCAGATAATAACGATTAGATTATTTCTGTACGTAAACACATTATAAGTTCAGTTTAGTGTAGTTATATAACCTCTACTAAATGTTAAGATATAACATTTTATGGGGTAAAACCATCCCTTAATATAACAATATTCATCTCAGATTTACATTTTCCATTTTCAGGTCCATTTATAAAAATGAGGTACGTACATATGTGAAATGTGTACCTTGACCTTGCGAAGTATTTTTAAAAGCGGTCGACCTCAGATTAATATTAATATTAGATATCGTGATTGCCTCCCCCCTCTCAACACTGAATATATTTTATTTACCCAATCTACTACGTTATAACTTCTAAATTTAACTAAAACAACATACACTTACAGAGATACTTCCTTTTTTTATTTCAATTCACACAAAATAAAATATCTATATATAACCTGAGACAAGTAGCCCCGATGAAAAATGTTTAACTTCTATTAAGCATTAAACATTTGGTTAAATTGAAGATGAAAATTATGTTATTCTACTCAATACTTTGTGTTGCATAAATGACATAAATATCATGGTTAGTTGGTAAATACGAAGGAAACTTTTGTGAATACCTTCATTATAGTATTGTAATTTTAAAAAGTAGGGGTATATAGATAATTTTGGTCGGCATTTTTGGAGCCCGCTGTCTAATTATTTGATTACAAACAAATCAATATGACTAAAAAACAATTCACATTAAAATATATTAATAAACAATGAGCCATAAAACTGGCCAGATAGTCATTAATATTTGTTACATTTTCAATAAATGTGATGTAGTATAGCAAGCATTTGTTTAAAATATATAAAGCTACGAGCAATGCTGCGGCTAACTATTAAAGAAAAAAGCAAAATGAAATTGAATCGAAAAAGAATTCTAACTTTTAATACATGTACGAAGGATGCCCGGTTACTAAGGTACGTTTGCGCGATCCACCGCCTACGTCGCTCCGACCAGGTTGGAACTTGCACGCATTTTAGATGTGCATATGTACTGCATAGGTGGCCATTGTCATTACCTTAGGTTCAGTACAACATATGCAGTGACAGCGGCACAATGTCAGTTCCGATCGAAACATACTCCAAGTTTGAAGTGCGAGCGGTCATTCGTTTTTCTTTGCATGCAAATAATGAAACACCTACCGAAATTCATTTTAAAAAAATACTGAAGACTTACGGAGAAGGTGTTATGAGTCGAAAACGAGTTGGTGTTTGGTGTAAACAGTTCGAAAGTGGACGCACAGCTCTGAGCGATGATCTCGAAGGTGTGCGAAAAAAACCACCAACAACCATCGCCTCATAATCCAGACCTGGCTCCTTCTGATTTTCATTTGTTTGGGTCGTTGAAAGCTCGTTTGTCGGATAAAATGTTTAAAGACGACCACGAAGTTTAAGAGGAAGTATTTTACAAATTTGGATCGCACCTTTTACGAAAAGGGTTTACAGAAGCTTGTGCCTCGCTGGGATAACTGCCTTACCATTGGCGGCGATTATGTTGAAAAGTAGCTAACAGTAGTGTATGTTTGATTTCTATAAATAAAGTAGTCTGTCTGTAATTCACAAATATTCCTTAGTAACCGGACAACCCTCGTATATATGTAATGTGACAAAAACTCCCTTTCTGTTCATAAGGCATGCAAATTTCGTTTATTTGTGATGGGAATATATGACCTTAAACGACAAACTTACTGGGCGTATATAAACAACGTCACAATATTTGCCTATACTTTTTTCCTTTTACATCTAGTTTGCAAATTCTATTGTTATTATTTATTGCGGTTGTCAAGTTAGAAAGTTTTTATTACCTTGTGATCGTCCGAAATATTCCTACGTATTTTTAACGGCCTTGTATATATAACGAATGTTCAGTTCAATATGTTCACAATTACTGTCAATATATGCCAATATACGGCGAGGTAAAAAACCTTGCACCCGCAATAGCAACTTCCTGTTCTGACGAATCATATCCGTTGCATGATTAACCCTAACCTTAAACTTTTAAACATTATCTTCAGGATCTTTATGCACTGGTAATTTCATAAATCTCTATAGGAGAAATCGTAATAAACCTTGTGACCGTTTGGTCATGATCCTAGTCCGCTGCATCAAATCCACCTACTGGTAAAGTTTTTGTTTAAGCAATCACTTTTCAATAAGCCCAACATTGAGCGACGCATCATCGTATAAAAGTCATACTCTTAAAAATCATATTCTTCGGTACAGTAAATCAGTCGAAAGTTTATTTGCTAAGAAATTTAAGTAATGCTTGCATCTAATCCTAAAAGCATAATCCACGGTGCTAGTAACGTCCCACCTAAATCTCTGATCCATAGATTAGTAAGTATTTGCCGAGAAATTGTGTTGAGTAAATGTCATTATGGTTTTCATCGGACCAAATATGCGAATTATAAAAATTAAGTATCTTTTCTAGTAAACAGTAGTTGCTGCAGTCACGGACAAAACGCCACTTTACGTGGGTAATACAGGCCTTGGTGGTGTGGTGTGGTACGGATACAAATATGTTTACGGAGTGTTCTCCGGATTCTTCTAGGAAATATCAGGTAAGCAAATAAGCTCGTGCGGTTTTTGATGGTAAAATATAAATGTTTATTAAGAAACAATAATACACTATCATTCATCGAAGTAATTACCATCACACTCAATGACCTTTTGCCTACGTGACACCAATGTTTGTATGCCGGTATTGTAGAACTCCATGGATTTTGAATCAAGGAAGCTTTGGGAGTGTGTGGTACCGAATCAGTAGGCGATAACCAATGATACGAACGCTTAGAATTTGAGTACAATACCCACTTTTCGTCGCAGATAACAACCAATCAAGAATTGGTTCATTATGGTTGCGTGAGATGTTTACCGAACAAATGGTAAGACGACTAAATTTGTTAGCATTTGACAATTCACGTTGGGCCCATACGCTTAACTTCCACCATTTTTCTAGCTGATGAAGGTGCTGCTGGTTTCATCACTCACATTGAACCTCACATTGAAGCTCTACGAACGCTGTACTGAAATTTTCCTCCACAACCTGTTGAATATCTTCGTTGTTAATGATCTTCGGTCCCCCAGAGCGTGGTTCATCGGTCAAGCTGAGATTTCCCGAAGAAAATTTTTTGAACCACTTCACCACAAGACCGCACAAACTTATTTGGTTTCCTACATATTCAGTTCTAATAACGTCAATAGTTTGGATTTTCGTCGGTCGGTCGCTTTTCTATGTTCCAAGTCGAGCACACGGCCGAGTTTTATCTTGACCATGTTACTGTGCAAAACTTCCATAATCACTAGTATGTTAAATTGTGGCTGTAAAAGTTAGGTACATTGGATAACTCTTGACTTGGACAACGCTTTCTGTACAATCAGCACATAGCCTCTGCATTCCCTTCGGCTAAACCATAAATTGATGCCATTTCGGTTAGTTCGATGCTAGTAAGTGCAACATTACTTTAAAAAGAAACGAACAAGATTTAACTTAAATACGAAAATTATGCAATCTGAAATGGATGCCGGACGACACTGTTGCGTTTGTTAGTTCGAGCATACCAAGCAATTCTTCAACCTTGGTGATTAAGGAAATCCTAGACATGCGATAAAATGAGCGCTGACACCATGCATCAGCAGTTTTAGTTTTCCTCGCAAATGTTTTGGTTTTCATAGTAACTAAGAATGGATTCCAGCAGTTCCCAAGAAGTAATAGCCTTTCTAAATTTTCTAAACAAATTACTTTGAACCAACGCAATATCTTTTTTGCCGGGTTTTAGTGAGCCATATTTTATCTGTTTTATATTTTAAAATATTAGTGTAGGTATACAAGTTATGATAATAACATGTTCCACCTATTTCTTTTTTCTAAGAGATACTTCCTTTTGTAAAAACTGCAAGTATGCTTAATATTTAGAAAAGTTTCTAGTTTATATATTTGTAATCTGGATTGAGATGATTTCCAACAAGATTCTAATTGGATTGGCCTAACATTTATTTAAGACACATTTTACTTGTTCAATAAAGCTGAATTGAGAAAGGTTATAATTGAAGGTTTGGTTATTGGCTAGAACGTTATTTAAATATTACTTTACAATAATACCTCAACATTATCTTATACCGTAGACTACAAAAAATACAAAGAATTAATTTTGTGGCATAATTTACTACAGGAACACAAAGCTATTTTCTACACTTGGAGATATATGTATTTTTAGTATCAGTTGCAGAGGGCATTAATAAATTGCTTATTGCTTGTATCAGATATAACCCCTTTGTTACCAACTGAAACACCTGAAATCGTTTCAGGTCCTGTTGTCCTATTGTCTATTCAAAAAAGTAGCTTAAAAATTACCAGACACCTTTAATTATATAAATGTTTCCTGGGTTGTGGTACTTATCAGAGTTTGTCAACTAAGTAAAAATACAACAACGCTACAACACTCTGAGAACATTTCTAATGTACTGCGGTCGTGAAAACCTACACTCAACTAGAAACCTTCAATGTTCAGAAATGTTTGTCCGCGACTACACACAGTTTAGTTAATGTTTATTCCAATAAAAATAAATTCCCGATACTGTGGAATTCCAATATTACCAATAAGAATTTATCTGAAATTAAATATTTCAAACATTGAAAAAACTAAATTGTTGTCATGCTCCTAATTAATTAGTAGTAGAAGAAACTAATTTATTTTGAAAATTGAAATTAAATTACAAAATTATTCATGTAATGAATGTCCTATATTTTATTTTAGAACAACTATAATAAAAATATCAGAAAAATAGCTTCATTTATAAATAACTTAAAAATATTCCCCAACTTAACTTAACTTGAGACTAGGTCATTAACCTTGCCATACTAACATCTGTAGCCAAATGATGACGTAAGTTGTTGTTTAGTACTATTTTTAAATGTGCAAAAAAGCGGCAGTTAAATTCTAAATCGAATTCAAATTTCTATTGGCCGAAAGCCATGAAACTATAAACTCACCTAGGTCGGGAATGGAGCTAGATGGTTCTTCGTGGCCCCTTTCTGGTTTGTTGTCTTTGGGTTTCGGTGGGCCCGGAGGAGGTGGGGGCCGCATGGTCGTTACTGTAGTCGTGGTTATCGGACCGGACGCTCCAGGAGGCGAAGACGTTGAAGACGATACTAGCGCACCGACACTTCCAGGTATCCGAAACTCTTTGGGATCTTGGGTTTTGTAAATTATTGTTGATTGCATAGCAAAAATATCAGAGTTACTCAAATAGAAATCGTCACTTTCAGTTCTTAAGTTTGCGATATTGCACTAGTTGTAGTTATCTTAAAGTTAAACTTAAAAATATGTATACTTAATGTAAATGAGATCCACTTATTTTGTATCTTTAATACGGACGTGCATAAAAAATTGTATGTAGTTCCTTTTTTTTCTCTTTAGTTGTCTTTAACTTAATCAACAATCACAGAAAACTCAGTCACAATATTTGTTGTGTGGTTCATACTTGGCGGTGAATTTTTTTCTTGGCGTTTATTTGAGGTTATGTCGTCGCTTAGGTACCAAGAATCCCTCTTACGTGAAAATTCTAGTTGGCATCGGAGGAAAATCGTGTCAAAATCATGCAAGGGACTCAGTTAAACTTGCGTCACTGCTTGACGATCGCGAGTCGAATGAAAGTGAAATTGAATGCAGTTTAGTTCGTGTAAAGGGGGTGTGCGCTTGCGCTGCCACCCCGTGTATATGTATGTATTCAAGACCCACTGTCTGTCTGGCACATGTACACCCCCATAGGGTAAGCGAAGTATCTCCCGTTCGTGGCAATAATAGTAGGAACAGTAGTAGTAGTAACAGTAGCAATGATAATAATGACGATACAGTTCTCGAACTCCACCACATACGTGCGCTTCTATAATCCCGCGTGTCCCGCAACGTGTACGCGGTTACGGCCGGGAAATTACTCCTAGATTTTCGCGCGTCGAACTAGGTAGCCGCGGCGTTATTATTATTATTCCGCTGTCAGTCGTCGCGCGACCGTTCGGGCTCTGATTCTGACTGCCTTCCATGCCCGATCCCGATCATGTCGCTTGGCCTTGTCCTTGAAAGCGGCTTCTGAACCCGGGGCACACACTGAGCGCGCGGGCAACACAGCTTATCGATTTCATATAGGCCTTAACGCGCTGCCACGGTCGGCGTTTGGTCGACGCGACGCACGCGGTTCTGTTTGCCGACGAATACGCTCGTCCGTCGGTTCTACACTAACATCGTCGCCGGTAAAATACACACTGTTTGCCGGTCCCCACGTAGAGATCTACTGCGCTCAGAAACGATTGATAAGCGCATATTTTAATAGATGCTATTCTAACGCTTTTTTCTCCGCAAATCGGCCGCCTTTCCATTTCGATGACTTCTCCTTGACTTTCTTTCTCGTTGCGGAAGTAAACAACTTAACGTTTTTTATTAAGTTGCTACAATATTTACATATTTATTACACAAGCCGGTTTCTGCAACATTATCCAAGTTGCACAGATGTGCCCCAAAATGCTTTCTTAAAAAGTTAGAAGCCTTTAGAGAGTTTGAATATTACTTTAATCGATACAAATGCCAAAGAAATACAATAACAATGGTTAAACGACTACAGGTTAAAAAAGTTTGCATCTATTAAATTTCTTCTAGATGTCAACCTCCTTCAAAACAATTTGCTGTAACATTGTAACAAGTTGAATTTAAATCTAGAAAAATTTTGTTTCGTCTTGTACACAAGAAAGATTAACATTAAAAAAAGAAATAAGGATTATAAAATTACTTACTCTAAAAACAAATCAAAAGCTATGTAGGAAATTATAAATAAGGAATTAGGGAAAAATAATCGCCGTCTGTATGACATGAATGACCCGAAAACTTTGGCAAATAAGTTTAATGCCTTCTTTAACTCCCCCACAGATATAACGTTAAACTACAACAAACAGACTTACCCACGAATTAAACAAAACCCTTCTTCTTTCTGTTTTAGACCAATAGTTACATCTAAAAGAAAATTGAAGAATTTTGAAATTAAGAAACAAAAACTCTGTCGGTGTCGATAAAATCCCTTTACATCTCATAGGGGGCTGTTTTCATATAGTTGCGGAGCTACTATGTCATATAATTATTACCTCTTTAATAAATGGACAATTTCCCACTTTGCTAAAACATGCAGTAGTCATATCAACATACATACAAAAAAGGAGAACACAACAAAATAGAGAATTATACTTTTGCAAATGTTGTTAATTGCCGAATAAGCAAATTTGTTGTTTGTTGCCTATGATATTCTATCTCTAGTAGAAACGGGAACAAAATTATATTGCTCTGTAAAACAGTGGTTTGCACAAAATCAACTAAAAATAAATGAAAACAAAACATGTTGCATACTATTTAAAACTGGCTAGAGTACTGTAACCCCACCAGACATCGTGCTAGGTGGTGTTGCAGTAAAATAAAATAAAACCCATTGTTTCCTGGGTGTTCATATATGCGGCAGACTCAGTGGTGCTTGCAATTAAAATATTAAGTAACGCTAGTAATCGTATGAACACGGTTTACCACTCATATGATGATTATGTCTCCATAATCCGGTATGGAATTTTATTATGGGGGGCTCCCCAGAAACTGAAGGTGTGTTTATTTTACAAAAAAGGGCGGTGCGAGCACTAGCGGGTCTGAATTATGGCGCATCTAATCTAATCGATCTAACGGACTGCTAACTGTGTATCTCGGGAAAGTATATAACTTTCCCAAAAATTTCATTGCTTTGTCACTCTGAAACCTTCCCCGATAGAAAAATTCTGAAAACGGAAATACGTGTAAAAAGTACTACGAAGTTCACCCACTTTACCTCGTGGGACAACATAAATCTGAAATTTTGTTGACCAGTGTAATGCTCCATAGGTGTATATCATAAGTAATGGAGTCTTTTATTCGATTCCAGCTTCTCTCTGCAAGTAGATAATGTCTGCTTGTCCGCCTCCAAGGCTCTGGGCTTCAAGACTATAACTGTCTTTAAAGCACTATTCTACTCATTTGTCATGAGTAAACATAATTATGCATCGCAAGTGTGGTTACCTTATTATGTATACTTGCGACTTAACGTTGAAAAGATCCAATACGCTTTTTCCTCTCCTTCAGGAATAGTGGGGAGCATCCGGAGCCAGGAGTTGCTTATGCCAACCTTTTTGAAAAAGGGAACCCACAACCCTTCTTGCTCAATGGCTTGAACCCGTGGCCCATCGTTGGAAACTGCAAGGGATCTGATTCATTTGGAAAATAGTGTACTGTCCTTATCTTCCATCTTTCTTAAATTTAAAAGTGTGCTGTTGTGATGGTGACGAAAATACCAATTGGTTTCTAGAGTTATGAATAGATTGGGGAATGTAAACACATTTTAAAAGTTCAAGTAAAAGAAGTTTGTAAGCCGCCTGAAAATGGTGATTCAAGTGCAAAGAAGAGAGTGATTGCAGACCAGAAGAAGAAAGAATTGAAACAGTGGAGTCAGAAGCGTAGGAAGAGGAATGAGAACAGGATGGGACACAACATAATACGCACATGTAAGTAGTTAAGGTATTATCCAACTTATGCTTCTGATAGTAACATTTCGAAATTATATTTTCAATAGGTACATCATACATTTTTTTAAGTCAAATTAATAAAATCGATAAAATAATTGTTTTTCAGAAGTTGCCCGGTTTGTGTCAACTTGATGTAACTCAAATTTATATTTTACAAATTCATTTGGTGACATTACGTATTTTTGGCGCCCAACGTGGGGCAACTTCTAAACATTTAAATTTAAATTGGTTGGCATGGGGTAATATAAAAAAGCCTGGAGGTAGTAGAAGTAGACAGGATGACGGAGATATTGGGGATACTATGAGAGAGAATTTTAATTTATTTACAAAATAGGATACGGTGGCTTAAAATAGTAAAAAAAAAAAATAAGGTGGTAAGGGTATTTTTTGTTTTTTATTTTTACAAAAGATATGTATCTTTTTTGTATGTTCGACAAGTTCGACAATATATTAGAACATATGAGAGAACTCACTGAATCATTCAATGACAGAATTAACAATTTAGAAAATCCAAATCAAATTAACAATATTAATATAGATGAAAATCCTATAGCTGTCCTGAAACCATAAGACGCTGTAGCAATATATAGGACAAGAAGACTAAATATCCTTATGGTTCTCTTCCTTTGGTCTTTAATCACTTTTCTTTGTAATGTATTATCACTTTTTTACCTACCTACCTGAGAAATTTGAAATTTTATTAAATTAACTAGATTGCGGGATTTGTCCACAACAACGCCTCGCCCCTTAGCTAGAACATAGCATTGCATCTTCGCTTCGGCCTTTGCCTGGCCTGGAGCATCGCACACAGTAGCCACAACGCGACCCCGCTCATCACCTCGCACATCGCAAGTACATCGCTCGTTTGCCTGTTGTATACACATTAATTAGTAAATCAGTGTGGATCACTCACCCTCCTCAAATTCTAATGAAGAAAGTATCGCGATTTAAAAAAATGGTATTTACATAAACCGAAAAAAAGGCTGCCCTTAACTAGGACATATGCATATCGATGAGCGATATAAATACAAAAAATAAATACAAAATTATCTAGCGTCATTGCTATTAGGGAGCCCCTCCACTAACGAATCCGATTGGCGCACATTATTTGCCCAACAGGGCACTCAACATATTACTAAAAAGTGCTTTTTAGTAACATTCAAATTATTCATTTCATTCTTTTACATTTAATGTAAATTCCAATAATACCAACATATGAACAATCCGAACAAGGCCTTCTAGCCACATTCCGAAAAGAAGAAATTCTGCTAATTAATGCAGATTAAGTATGTACCGAATTTACCTCCGAATTTTACTTTCCAAATTATTTTTTTCTTCCTATAAATTTTTATTTTGCCTAACAAATAGTCACATACGTATATAATTATTAATTTCTATTTTTCATGGTTTTGGATAATTTACGCCAGACAGTAGGGGAAGGGAGGGCAAGATGGAAGGAGCGGGTAAAATGGAAACTACCCACATAAATAAAACACGTAATCTGTCATGGGCGATGCTACGCACACAGAGACACGTGGCCACGGTGGATTTGCAAACGAACTTCAGTCCGGTTTGCGCCAGCCAGTAAAGTGTGCGTATGGTTTGTTTATTTGACAGTGAATTATTACAAAAACATTAGATTTTTGCAGTCGAATTGTGTGAAAAAGGTAAGAAATACGACTTTTTCGTTTTATCAATATGTATCTGGTAGATATTGATTGTATGAATTGATATTTTTACCATCACAAAATAATAGTTAGGTTAGAGATGTGTTGATATTATTACTATGACCAGTATACGGGTAAGTTGGAAATTTTAAGTTGAGGGCAAAATGGAAACGTTTCCATCTTGCCTGCATGGTCATAATTTGTTTTATTTTTTTAATTCCTCTCTAATTCAGCATTTTTTCTTTCTAGATGGTCTACAAATATAAAAGGAAGACTAACAGAGGATCTTGGACGGAAGAAACAATGCAGAAGGCGATGGATGAGGCAAAAACTTCATCGATAAGTTCAGCTTCAAAGAAATATGGAATTCCGATCGGAACTTTACATCGCCACATTAAAAAAGATGACGCTTCTAAAAAACTAGGTAGGTTTCTGCCTGTTTTCTCAAAAGAGCTTGAGCAGGAGATTTGTGACCTTGCTATTGAACATGACACGCTATTTTATGGGTTAACGAAAGATAGCCTACAAGGGTTAGCGTACGAGGTGGCGGCATTAAATAAGATTC
>JARFOC010098593.1:0-12763 GCA_031763485.1 Osmoderma eremita | reverse complement strand
TTGTGACTTTTTCCTCTTCCCAAGATTGAAAATTCATCTGAAGGGACATCATTTTGGGACACTCGAAAACATTCTAAGGGCTGTAAGCGACCACCTAAAGGCGATTCCAATATCCGAGTTCCAGCACTACTATGAGGAATGGAAGAACCGCCTCCAACCCTGTGTGGCTTCCCAAGGGAGTTATTTTGAGGGAGTCACCGTTCAATTCTAATTATACTAAAAATATCAGTCTCATTAGTTAATTTGCACACCTCGTATATCCGAAACCCTAGACAGGCGAGGCCAAGCTGATGTTATTTATACGGATCTGTCACATGCATTTGATACCATCTGCCATGAAACATTCTTATCCAAATTGACATCGTATGATTTTTCCCCATCTGCAATCTCATTTTTGAACTCATATTTAAGCAATCGAATAAGTTATGTTTCACTCAATGGCTTTCATTCAGACGAATTTATTGCTACCTTTGGTGTGCCACGGAGGTCGAATCCAAGGCAGCTTGTGTTTGCTCTCTATATTAATGATTTGTTGACAAAGATAAGTAGTCATGCATTGGCCTGTGCTGATGATGTCAAAATTTATTCTGAGATATCCTCTGCGAGTGACGCTTCTGCCCTGCAGCAAAATTAGAATATCATTAAAGACTAGTGTTGTGCTAACCATCGGAAATTCGACGTGGGAGAATGCTTCGTGATTACTTATTCTCGCCCATAATGACTAATTACTACGTTAGTAATGAGCAATTGGAGAAAAAAATATTGCTGTTGATTTCTAATTTACTTTTAGGCCTCAAGTTGAGCAGGTGTCTGCGGCTGCTTGCGGGTCGCTGGGGTCCAGATATTTTTCTGATCCAAACCTTTTAAAATCCTTGTGTTATGCAAACGTTCTTAGTAAACTAGAATACGCATGTATTGTTTGGTACCCACTTTATGCCTCATATAACTCAATGCTTGACCGTATCCATACAAACTTTTTGAAGTTCCTATCTTTCAAATTTGGTTGTGGTATTCCCCCAAATAGCATCAGTTAACTTGCGATCTCGGCACAACATGGAATCATTAGGTGATAGGAGAAATTACCACTGTGCGAAGTTTGCATTCAACCTTGTACACAATAAGGTGGATTGCGAATCTTTACTCTGTGCGATGAACTTCTGCGTTCCGAGGGCACCTGCTAGATATTGTTCTACATTTAGCCTTCCTGTTGCAAGAACGAACATACTCCGGAGAGCACCGGTAACAGTTATATGCCGCAATCCTGCCATACTGTTTTATGAGATATATTTACCAAATAGAATTGGCTATATATCAATCATATACAGGCTGTTTACGGTCTGGTGATTTTATTTTCAAGGGTTGATTAAACATCTTAAAATAAGGTCATTAACGTAAAAATATCTTAGCAAAGTTGCATAATAAGAGAGATATTAATGTTTTTTTAAAAAATTGTAGTTTTTATTTTTTTTATTTTTAAGTGGTGATTAACCACCATTAAAAAAGGTTTTTAACGCTAAAACGATTGATCAACAACTTCTGCAAAGTAAATGTAAACGATAGGTTATTAGTGAATTTCTGACTAAGTAACTTGAAGTCTGTAACTTTTCCCATCTGTCAAACTGTTTCATTAGTTGTCATTGCATTGCTGGTTTCATGCAAATTTTTCCGAATTAATCCTAATAAGGAAAGTAAAAATGAACCATCACGCCAACAGTCAATACGTAGACGTGTTGTTAATTTATGGTGAAGTACGCCAAAATTCTGCTGCTGTAAGTCGATTGTACGCTGAGCGGTTTCCCAACAGGCCAACACCCATTCCACAAAAATTCACCGCTCTAGTAATCCGTGCACGAAAACTGGTGTACTGCGAACACGACAATGTCGAGATGGTGGTCCTGTCGTGTCTTGTCGAAGAAAATCCCTTTAGTAGTAATAGAAAAATATCTCGTCAAGTAAATGTATGAAATGGAATTGTCTGGCGAACACTGCGCGAGAATCAATTGTATCCTCTCCATGTACAAAAAGTATAGGCTTTACAACTTGAAGATCATCCTTTACGTTTACCTACAGTTTTGCCGATGATTTCTATTAAAACATGTAGAAATTCCAAACTTCCATTGTATTGGCAACTGATGAACGTAACGGCATAAATAACTGCCGTAATACTCATATTTGGGTTGTGGAAAATCCCCATTCGTCGTAATCATTTCCAGCATAGATATTCGATAAACGTTTGACCCGGACTAGTCAACGGACAACCTAATGGCCCATTTGTGTTGCGAAATCGAATGAATGGATATGATTATCTCTTGTTTTTACAAAATCATTTGATGGAGCTATTGGAAGAAGTTCCTTTGAATGTACGTCGACAAATGTGGTTTCTTCGCGATGCCACATCGCCGCATTTTAATCGTTTAGTTCGCCAACATTTAGATAATGTGTTTGAAAATAAGTGGATTAGTCTAGCTGGTCCTATGCCATGGCTTCCTCGGTCACCCGACCTTAACCCCCCTGATTTCAACTTATGGGGCGTTATGAAGACCATGGTATACACCAAGGACATAATTGATTTAGATGATCTTCGTAACCGCGTTGAGGCAACCGCGGCGACAATTCGACGGCAAGACCAAGGCCTAGTAAATTATGCCAATTCATGGATACGTCGAGCGAGACTTTGCGTTCAACAACACGGCAATAACTTTCAATACTAGTGTGAAGTGCATTCCATCAAAAACATTTAAAAAACGTTTAAATTAATATGCTTAATCACCACTTAAAAATAAGTAAAATACAATTTAACATTAATATCTCTCTTATTATGCTATTATACTTTAAGATATTTTTATGTTAATGACCTTCTTTTAAAACGTTTAATCACCCTTTGAAAATAAACTCACAAGACCGTAAACATCCTGTACACATATATATTTTTTGTGTTCTAAGTATTTTTAGTTTAGGTATTTTCTTTAAATGTATATTATCTATAATTGGGAGTATTCCTATTGGATATTAAATATTATTATAATTATTAAAAGGGCTTAATATTAACAATTTTTACAACCTTGGAACTCTCATAATAATTATATTGAGTAAAAGGAGCTGCTTTACACTGCCTCGCGCCACATTCAAATACTTATTCATCTTTTATTTCTTATTTGTAAATACTCATCTAATGAAACCGAAAAGAATGTTCTACTAGGAACGGAAATCGATGTAGTGCATGCAATGAATTTAGAAAAAGAGTGAATACGTTGATACTATCAATGAATAGTGAAATAAATGAATTTATGAAACTTTACGATGAAAATTTAATTAAAAGCAAACATAAATTCTTTAGTAAGTCCCTTAAAACGAAAATAAAGAAATTACTCTCATGAATCTAGTTAATACCTTTATTCATCAATAATAATATACGTTTATTTGTCCAACAAATACCGATTATAGGAAATATGAAGAATATAATATACATGTATTTACATAATAGGTGTCTAATTGCATCTAAAGCTGTGGTAAACATACAAAACATAGCACGGCTCTCATTTGGACGAGCGCCTGACAGTCGCACAAAATGGCCTCCGGAGTCTTATATTCAATGTAACATGCACGGCAGAGAGAACTAGTAACTAGTTCCATGCGCTGCATGTGCTTATTTAGCTTGCAGTGGCCAATTAATAGCCCTGGCGAAGGTTGCTGCGAGAAAGAAGCAAGCGATATTTTGCCGTCCTGGACGATAGGCTGGGAATGGCTTTACGTTCCTGGCAGCATGCAGTTACATATTTCCATCTGCCTTAATACAGAATGGTAGTCCGTTGTTTTATTAGGGCGCTGAGTATCGCCGACGTTAGAGGTAGGGCAGGTTCCGGTCCTATGAAGAGAGAACGCGATCCCCGACCTGCCAACTCCTTTCACCCACACAAGTGATACGACATTATGTGCAGCGATGGCCTCCAAGATGTTGAAGCATTGAAGCACCAAACCTGAAGCGATCCTAAAGCTGTTGAGGGCTTTTAGAATAGCTTGGCTATCGCTGTAAAGAGCAATATGCGCCCCCTAATGCCCTTTGCATTAGTCTCACTTGCGCCTTGCAGGATTCCCAAAACCTCCGCATGAAAGACGGAGGTATGTCCTCCCAGAGCAAGACTTAAGTTAATTTTTAGTTCCGGAGAGAAAATTCCTGCTCCACGCTCTTTTTGTGATTTTCGATCCATCTGTGAAAATGGAAATCGTTGGTGGTGATGGTACGACGTGGGGTTTAATTTGGACACGGTATCATTTATGGAAGGCAAGCAATCCTTTGCGGCATCAAAGAGGGGCATCTTAGTGATGCTCTCTCGAATAACGCTAACGTAGACACACGTCCCCTCCACCACGTCCAAAAGACCGCCACGCCGTAGTCTTATAGCCGTCATAAGCGCTATCTCCTCCACGAAGAGATCCACTGGTAGAACACATAGGAGGGCTTCCATTGGCGCCGTCGGGCACCCGTTAGTAGTATTGATGATATAAACCACTACTTGGGATCAAAGACGACATCATAATAGTTGGGATCTGCCAGTTAACACACACTAAAAGTGGGTGCACTGAATAAAAGATGATGCTATCTTGTGTCTTTCAATGTTAAAAGATAATAATTTTAGAAACCGACGTTGAATTCTTTCCAAAGCTAACTGGTGGCAAATGTAATATGGTGACAAAATCTAACTACAATGTTCAAGACAACTAATTATGAATGCAAAGTGTAGACATTTCAAGGTGCCTACGTCATTGAACAGTTTTGTATTTCGCATTATAACTCAGCCGCTTGGAAAAAGCAGAGACGGTAATATTCCATAAAGCTAAGACGGCTATCAAACGGGTCACCCAAAAATCCTTAATCGAATTACCCTTTGCTACGATATTCTCATCAATATGGCATACTGGCGCAACTTGGTATTTCATTCGAATAATTCGAATAAATTTCATGAGTTCGACGGAAGAATGCGTTAATCCAAAGGTGTCTAGCTTTTTTAGAAGTACATCATGATCAAAGATATCAAAAGCGCTGAAAAAGTCTGTGTATATTACATCAACTTGACTGTTATTATCAATTGCCTCTGCAATATATTGTGTAATGGTTGTCACAGTAGAACGTGGAGGCATAGAATCAACTTGGTGTGGAGAAATCCATGGCCATATCTTCACAAAAAATAAAGACAGCAATTTCTCTACTCAACAGTTATCAATATTATGATATTGATGATATATCGTTACATTTGAAATTTTAAAAAAGAAACAAATATTTGCGTAAATTAGAAATAGCGCCCTCTCTTATTTCTTTGGGCAACTACACATTCCCTACTACATACGCTTCAATTTTTTGTAGAATTCTCTTTTGTAATGAGCCCAGAAATATTGAAATCTGTTAAGGTAAACCAAAGTTATGACTGGTTTTCTACGCGGACATACCCTTTCGACACTACGCCTTATAAGAGCAATCGAAAATTAAGTAAAATTGTTTGAGTATTTTCTTGATAATAATTTCAACCTAAATTTATCTTGAACTTAAAGAAAAATGTGGAATTTTTTAATCACTTAAAGAGTTACGCCCACTGGTAACCATTCTAGAAAATTTGCCTAACAGACAATTTCTGACATCAATTGATTCTTGTCATTCTTAAACCAACCTAGTTTTAATGAATTGACTTAAGGAGAAACAATCTTAATACATACATACACATCAGGTATGTATGTTTGTATTATCGCTTTGTCAGTGTTATTATCAAGATTTTTGTCGCAAGGATGTAAGGGGAACGGTTGCAGAGGTGTGCCCGATAGCCAATCTTAAACCGATGCCCGGTATATGTAGGCAGATGTAACTAATAAACATAACTAATAAACCGAAATAGACAGCTTAGCCAGTTTCGCAATGTTATCATATTAAAATTTGGTATTGTCAAATCAGAACAGTTTTATCTTCTAAATAATGACTTTTCATTTTCACCCTTCAAACATCCCTAATTTATATATCTATCTCTATATATATTGCCAATCTATTTGTGACACTCCTTCAAATAATATTCCACCAATTCTTCCCTGGTAACAGGAGGTTAATCGAACTGTAATTTGTTACCTTTCAAATGCAAACCGGTCCACTGTCCCAAATCTTTCTTTTTCAGAGTGTGAAATTACGGTCAATCCATCAATCTCTTTTAGAACAATACGTTTCATCCCTCACGCCAACCTCTGATATACTTTTTTATTTTAAGTAACAATAATTCAGCTTTGTAGCGATGATAATAAAAGAAAGAATCAAACTGTGAAATCTGCAAAAATACCAGATTTAAAACGATATGACGTCCCAATACTGTAAAACTTGACACCAAATAATATAGTTTTTTTATTTGAGAAAATTGTCAAAAATTAGCTTAAGGGAAATAAATTGAAAATTGTCTTCATGATTGCAATATGAAATTCACTCTAATCCGCAAACTATTCACGAACAATTTTCCCGTTTTGTAAAACTTGCACTGCGTTCATAACCTTTTAACAGAGAAAATCCTAGTCTCACACCTCTTCACATATAAATATGTATCTAATTTTTACAATTCACATCATTTTAATATTATTAATTCGTAATCTCAATCCAACTATGTTATGTATTGCTGTTGGTATGCTAATTATCTGTTTTGGTTTGGAATCTCATTTTTAATTTTCTTTGGCTGAATTTTATTTATCAGAAGAGGCAAACACCAATTTCTTTGGACCTTGGGAGAAACTGTCTAATACGCTTTGGCAAAATTGGTCGTCGTGCTTCAGCTTCTCTCGATGGACGCTTACCATATATAGTCCACTCATTCGTTGGTAGAGCTGAGGTACTTCTCAACGCCCTGAAATTTTCCAACGAGAAACCGTTGTTGGTGGATAAAAATTCAGTTTCCAAATTTGTAACCATGTATCAGCTTCTTCACATAGGTTTTCTATGCAATAAAGTTTCTCAACAGAACGGAGCGGTTACTTCAGTACTCCCAATGCGGTTCTTTACATCTGGAAAATTTATGTTGATACCTTGAAGAACTTTGATGACAGACTGTAATATTTCAACCTATTATGACCATGACAACAATGAAATTGGATTCGGAGGTTCTCAAATGCAACTGATGAGCTTTGGATCCTACAGCTGCACTACATTCTGGATTTGTAGCAATACCTTTTATTTTGGCCAACTATCAGGTATCGCACAAGAGAGACTATTACAGACTCGAGTTTTTTTCCAAACATGGTTGTACAGCGGTCGAAGCCAAGATCCAGGAATTTGTCCATGTCCAATTGGAAAAGAGCGGGTACAATCAGCTCCATCTATAATGTCGTGCGTCTGGCAGGAGTGTAATCGATCGTTTCACGTTCACCCACCAAGTTTCATTTAAATCGGTGAGACACACTTGCCTGCCTTCCCTTGTAAGACGTTTATTAACAATAATCAGCAGTCCTTATATCTAGCTCAGTAAACATACGGTTTCTTCAGTCTCGCATGTATATTTTATAGTTGGCCACTTAGAGTCATTCACTGTTTTAAATTGAAGACTTTATAAGAAAAAAGATATCTACACTATTCTTCAATTTCTCGAAAACTCGTAAACATATTTTCGATATCAAATGGCTAGGCTTTCTTGTTTCAAGTTAAACAAACCAACGACGCCGATTCTGCTCCTCAACAGAATATTTCGTCGTTCAAAATACGCTACCTACTCCAAAGGTGCTTGTCCAG
This sequence comes from Osmoderma eremita, assembly GCA_031763485.1. Classification (NCBI taxonomy): domain Eukaryota; kingdom Metazoa; phylum Arthropoda; class Insecta; order Coleoptera; family Scarabaeidae; genus Osmoderma; species Osmoderma eremita. The sequence continues at coordinate 5,019 of JARFOC010098593.1, read as the reverse complement.
AGGTGTTGGCTTGCGGCTAGCTTTGCAAAGATGGCATGGGTGACTTCATCTAATTCAAACGATCTATGGGTGGCGCCACCGAGCTTTACAGCATTACTGGACTTGGCGCGTGAGCACGGTAAAGACCGAATGTTGGGGGAGTAAGTACGTTGGGCGAAGTAAAAGCCAAGGGTATGGTTAAATAAACAGAAAATATATATTACGGGAAATTCGTCAAAGCCAGTAAATACAAGTTCGGTACATGTAAGATGACATCGACAATTCAAAACAAAATATATGACACTTCGTCAATCGGTCTGTTTGATCGGTGGACGGTGCACATATATTTAGAATAATACAGTAATTCAAAAAAAGGAAATGCAATATAATTATTGGGTAAAGAAATAACAAGAAAATAATTACATAACCTTGACACTCCTAGCCGTTGGCTCACGTTTATACGCGACGTATACATGCGCAGAATTATAGTGCGGTTAGAATTTCGGATATCGGATGTCCTTTACATGGGTTTTACATTGGTTTACCTCACGCTGTTGACGTAGCATATAACAAACAAAAAAATTAATAAATGAATTTTCTGGTTACGCTAATAATGAATTTACTTATGCAGATATGAATTTACAATTTACAAACTAATATTGGCATCGTTAAATGAAATACTGATAGGTTTCTGATGGTTAAATTTCAACACTACACGGTGCAGACCTTGAATCTTTCGTCCGTTGTTAAAGGTAGCGCACGCGAATCAGTCAGTGGTCAGTGTGCAAAAATGGCGACACGATGAATTTACGGTGGTTTCGAGATACGTGCGGAGTAAATGGATTGAACTTATCTGAGAAGCGGAGAGTTTATCTCAGCGGCTCGCCTTCGTCGCGACGTCGTTGGCGGTCGGGTCACGGTGTCTATATCGGCAACGCCTCGGGGAATTCTTTATAGCCCCATCAGAAACAGTATACGGGATCCCAGGAAATAATTCCGGTCGGTCGTAACTACACCGAAGCGGCTTGCAGTTACGCGGTACTTACACGCGGCAAAACAAAATACACTAATTTGCACTTGCTAAAGACTTTGCTAAGACTGGGAACTCGCACAACCTCTGTGTCTATTACTTAATTGCGGGGAGAACATCGGTACTTGCGCAAGGGGATACGTCCCTTAGCCAATCAATTCTCGATCCGACACGTCGCGCATTATCATTCGCTGGAATGCGACCGCGTGACTCGGGTGGCGCAGTGGAATGTCATGACGTCAAAATTTAATCATAGAGATTCGCAGAAGAGGGACAGATCGCGCACGTGGAAGTGCGAATAGCCTTGAGTGTATATGAACTAGGAGGGTCGTCCTCTCGCACTAATAGGCGTAGATAAGAATTGCAGTAAATATTACGATAAGTAGCTCGGCGGCGTTTAAAACGTTACAAAATAATAAGAATTTCGCCCACTAAGTTTCGATCCTCAGTAAAACCCACAAAGAAAAAAGGTGTTAGACGCAGTATCTCTGGTTAAGGCAAAACCGTGGAACATATGCTCTTCACCAGATGACAGTCATTCAACTGGTAAACTAAAGATAAACTACCGTTATAAAAATAAAGTCTGCACTCCTTAGGTAACAGTTGCTTCTTTTCATTACCACGCGGTACCAAGGCTCTTTAATGTCGCCGCTACCTTGCTCTCGCATTCCGGTGTAGATGGGGTAATTCCAAAGCTAACTAAATTGTGCTCCAGCGTGCACCCTGAGAAAATATGTACAATACCCCATCTAGGCCAATACGAATTGATCTTCATTCGATCAGGACAATACCACCATATAACTTTGCCTTCACAAATACCACAAATACCTTAGTAGTTCCTGTCCTGCATCTCCTATAACACCGATTCGAAACCCTTTTTACGAATCGAGAATTGCCAAAATTATTTTCAAAACATGCATATATTTACACACACATATAATACATTGATCAGTGATCCATGTAAATATTTATACCATACTGAGGTATAGCATATTTACAAAACGATTACATTAGTTAATTCAAGTATTTTTATTATGTTCACATATAAATGTGGGAACCATAGCGCATAAGATTTACCCAAACATAGATAATTTCCTTAATAATGTTTACTCCGTTTGAGTATGCCGTGCTTTTGACAATCATTGCCAACTGCGTGGTGCTAGCACTGGAAGAGCACTTGCCCAATCAAGATAAGACTGTGCTGGCGCAAAAATTAGTAAGTATAATTATTTATTTATTTATTTGTTTTAACTAGCGGTAAGATGTGTACAAATATAATAGATATTTGAAGGAATATATAGATCCTGACCCATGTCTTTCTTATTTATGGATATTTCTTAATAAAAATTCGCAATGTAACATTTAACGTTTGCTTGTATTAAGTCAAGAAAGTAAAAAATCCCTCTTAATCCCTCTTGCAGTTGCCGATGATAGTCCATCGTTTACTCTACCAGCATTAGTGTGGGCGGTTAAAGTAATGCATGTAGGAGATGTAGTGGAAGTCAAAAACCTCAAACCGCCGAATAATAATCATAAGTTTAAATTGTATCTCGACTAAATTTAAATTCGAAATCATAATTGGTCCAAAGGATCTTTAAACATTTGTAGTATTATTATGAGTATGTTTGTTTGTATGTAGTATATTTAATATAGAGATAATGTACGAGGTGTCACAAGTTAATTTACGTTCACAAAATATGGATCCGGAACTGTACACAAGCGATTACTATCCCTTTCAAAGTACTTTCCCGGTGCATCTATACACTGCCATAAACGGCGTTCCCATTTCTGGATGCACACCTGGAACTCATATTCCGCAATACAGCTGATCAACTGTCCCACATTCTGTTGGATTTTGCAGAAACCTTTCTCACGCCCGATCCTTTTAGTTAAAATCAGTCTAACTATTTCTCGATTAATCTGCAATTTTTCAGCTCTTAATCGTCTGTCGGACTATGCTAATAGCCGTCGGTCATTATTGTTTGTAGCCGCCCGCTGTTGGGGACAGCCGTCACATCTATTCGCCCACCTTTAAACTTATGACATTCGACTTTTTCATATCATCTGCATCGTATGGCACTTGCAACAATCGTAATGTTCCAGTACCACGATTTTCACACAAAATTTGATATTCACGCTGCTTTTCAGTCACCCCATTTTTTAAGCCAAACTGTTTAGGTGGATACCTATTAGTTTCTCGATAGCTAAGTAACAAATAGCGCCATCTACTAGAAATTTACACACGCTTCAACTTGGACCATATATACATACATCAAAATAATCTAGGTGACAAGGCTTTATTTGTTTGCTGCTGTTTCGATAGTTTAAGTGACAATAAGGTCTTACTGAAAGATCAATGGAAATTTAACAAAATGTAATATTTATTGATTTGTAATCTTGAGATTTTTGGGTTTATTTTTCAATTTCAAGTTTCATTCCCAGTTTCTTTAGCATTAATTGAGGATGGAGAGACATGATTTACCTACACTATGAACGCAATCAAAAGCTATTGGAATACTGGAAAGTGGTATAAGTTAATGGGCCGTTGCAGAAGCCCTCAACACGTAAAAAAGTGTCATCAATCGTTTGTGGTTGAGATATCAGCAAACCAATGATGTGAGTGAACGTCTTACAGGCCGCACAAGAGCAACTCGACCAATGAGGACAGATACTTGGGACTTTGTTCATTAAGAAACCGCAACATTGCGACGACAGAATTAGTGATTCGACTTTACGACACTCATGATGTGTTAATAAGCGATCAAACAGTGAGGAATAGACTCCGTGCAGGTGGTCTTAGTGCCCGTCGCCCTCTGAGAGTTCCTGCTTTGTCGAGAGGATCAACAAAACTGGGCATGTGTTTTGTTTCTTGAGGAATCTCGGTTTGGTTTGCGAGTCCGGGGAATGCAGAAGAATTGATGGAAACTCATTCACGACAATGCGCGTTCGCATACTGCTGGTATCATTCATGTGTTTCTTCAAAACTACGAAATTAATCTTTTGTCATGACCAGCGTAATTACCTCATTTAAATCCCATAGAACCCGGATGGGATTTGCTGCAAAGAAGCATACTGCGTCAAAATCTAGTCTTTGAAACAAAATAACAATTGTACCCATGTTTCCTAGACCAGTAGAATGCCATCGATCAACAACTTGATTATATGTATGCCAAACAGTTGCAGAGAGGTAGTCAACACTCGTGGAGGTCCCACAGGGTACTGACATTGTACTCATTGTCACAATGTTGATTGTTATTGTTTTTTTCTTTTTACATAAGTTTTGTAAGAATTTATTAATTTGGAAAATTATTCCTAAATAAACATACACTCCCACTAAGTATTCTTAACTATTTCTAAAACCAAACAAGTAATGATGGTCGACTTATACCTTCAGATACTACAAACAATTATTCACCTATGTGGAGCAGAAATGCATTTCTTTGCTTGTCCCTTAGATTATTTTCATGTGTGTATATATCATATTACTATATTGCGTGTTCCACAGAGGCAAATGTAAAATTTAGAAAGAAAGGTAAAAAGTTAAACTAGTAATTCTGCGCAAACTCCGGTTGTGATACTACATGCGCTTGCATTCTATACAACTGAGAGGGATATATATGTATTTTTTTGCATATCGTTAATCCTCTGATGTTTGCTGGCATTTCCTTTACTACCAGCGATATGGCTTATTATGACATATATGGATTATTTCCATATAATTAAGTTACACGGGCGACACCAGACGGTCGCTCAGGCTATTAAATTGTTACATTTAGGATCAGTAAATTCTACGAACAGTTGGAGGGGACAGCCATAGGGAATCCATTGTCGCCGTTTATTGCCGATATGTTTATGAGTGAGTTTGAAACCAAATTGAAAAACGACGGAGATTATTTTCCGAGAATTTGGCTGAGATACGTTGATGATATATTCGCGGTATTTGATACCACAAAATATACCGTGGAAAATTTCTTAACAAAATTAAACTCGCGTTTTGATTCGATTAAATT